>JABTXL010021306.1:5747390-5784982 GCA_025134845.1 Neodon shergylaensis | reverse complement strand
CACCTGGGAAAAGGGAGGACTTTGGGCCAACCAGGGAAAGGGGAGGATCTGGAATGCTAAAAATCACCCAAGACAACAACGTCCATTAAGTGAAGCCAGCCTTAGGTGGTCACTTTCCCCATCTCTGCAGCTTGGTCTTCTGTCTTTCCAGGATGCTCAGTTCTTTGTCCATCTAAGGGAATGGACCCAGAAATCCCCAGGATGACCACCAGCACTCCTGTGATAGCTGGTGCCAGACAGGCTGGACACAGGGGATCTCAGATACTAGGGAGCAGCAGGGACCGTGGCAAGCTAGAAAGTATCTAAGAACATTGACATTTTAAAAGATTTATTTTTATTTTTAAAATTGTGTGTGTGTGTGTGCGCGTGTGTACTCAAGCGAGGGTGCCTGTGGAGTCTGGAAGAGAGCATCAGGTTCTCTGGAATGGGAGTTACAGTGCTTGTAGGCCATCAGACATGGGTTCTGGGGCCTGAACTGGGTTCTCTGCAAGAGCAGTACATTGTCTTGACCACTGAGCCATCACTTCAGCCTCATGTTTGTTGACAGAGGTTTCTGTCCCACCTGATGCCACAGCCATTTAGTCCCAAAGAAACATATAGAGGTCTATATTAATTATAAACTGATTGGTCTATGAGCTCAGGCTTCTGATTAAATAATTTTTACATCTTATATTAGCCCATTATGTTAGCCATGTGGCTTGGTACCTTTTATCAGCGAGGCATTCTCATCTTGCTTTCTCAGTGTCTGGGTGATGACTGCAGACTGTGTCTTTCCTCTTCCCAGAATTCTCCTGTTCTCATTGTCCTGCCTTTACTTCCTGCCTGATCATCCCGGCTCTACTTCCTGCCTGGCTACTGGCCAATCAGCATTTTATTAAAATACAAGTGAAAGGGTACAGACCATTGTCTCACAGCACACGTTCATATTTATTGTTGAAGAAAGCTCTGGTTAGGCAAATCAAACATGCCATAGAGTCCTCTTATAGTCAACCATCTCTGGTGTTTGTAGAATATTAAGGTCCATATACTTTTCTTTAGTTTTGCTATAAATCTAAAATAAAAAATCATGCTTTTATTAATTCTTTGAGAATTTCTTATAGTATATTTTGGTCATATTTGGGATAAAGATATTTTAAAGAGATACGTGTGACCCTCAGTGTGTCTATCAGACTATTAAGACAACAGAACTCGGGAAATGGTCATTTTCCCAGGAATCTCTTGCCAAGAGAAGAGGAAGCTTGGGACAGCCAGAGTGGACATTTTCCTTCAGGGAAGAGTCTAGCCTATTGGACATCACAGAGGAGGTGATGACGGTCAGTGACAGGCGAGGCCACACTGGACTAGGATTGTACAGAGAGGCATCTCTCTTGCCCTCTGTTAAACCCTAACCTCACTCAGGACCTGAAGACAGCCTGTGTCTGGGTGTCCACTGGATTGTTGTCCTTCTCTCCAGAGTGGCCACATGGACTAACTCTCCCTTTTCTGCTTTTCAGTATTAACTTGGCTGCTTTAAGTATTATTGAGGATGGGTGACCAAACTCAGTTCTTGGGACAGAGACTCTAACTTCCCCCCAGATCTGGATACAGAAAGACCATGACTGATTTTCTCCCTTGTGCCTGCAGTCCCAGTGGAAAAGGCTGTATAGGTCTCCCCGCCTTGCCCCAGTCTGGTTTGGTGGTGGGTTGTGAATGACACTGAGCAGATCTTCGGCCACAGGCTAAGGAAAGGCTTGAAATGTACCTGAATGAGCTTGGATGGGAGCTGTAGAGATGGGTGCACCCACAGCTTAACAGGTGATGGACAGAAGGGAGCCCCCGGGAAGAGGAGCAGGGCACAGTGATTCAGAAAGAGGGTGTGAGAGGATCTGAGAGGCCTTCGGGGATGGAGTCTGAGGGACCCCTGAAGGCAGGCAAGAGTTTGGTGGACAACAATAATTATACAGCTAGATTTTTCAAATGGAGCCTCCCCCACCAAAAAAAAAAATAAATAAATAAAAAGGAAAAAGAAATGGTTCAGTCTCTTTCCCACTGATGATTGATGATTGGGGCGTGGAAGCCTGAGGAAGCCCGAGGGCGCTGCTTTCAGCATTGCATGGCGTGGGCTCTGTTGGGATCCTTCTAATATGATCTAAATATGAACTTCACCGTAGCTTACGACTGGTCCTGTGGTGGCCATGCTGTGTTGGGACGTCGTGGAAACAGAAAGCTTCAAGGTACCAGAGCAGGAAGGCAGGGTAGTCATTACCATAAATTTCCAGAAGATGGCAGTAAAGCATCTTGACCTAAAAAAGCCTGTCTATTTGGGCAATTCCAAGGAACCAAAATAAAGTGCCTGGAAGGCCCACCCAGGTCCTGAAAGTGTTCACTGTTGGTGGACCAACTGCCTGGGTCTCACAGGTCACTGTTTGATGTCTGATTGGCAGCTTGTAGGTCATCCCTCTTTACCCTGTGGGGTTCATTTTAGCTCCTGCACAAGTTTCTTCCTGCTCTCTAGCTTCTTGACTTAAAAAAATATTATTTGTGTATGTGTGTGTGTGCGAGCGTGCATGTGTGTGTGCATGTGTATATTGGGGGCACATGTGACACGTGTGCATGTGGAGGTCAGAGGACACCTTTATAGAGCTGGTTCTTGCTTTCCACCTTCACATAGGTTCTAAAGAACCAGCTCTGGTTGTCAGGCTACTGATAGTACCACAGGAGGTGGGGTTTGCATATATAACAGGCTTGAGTTGAGTACAGTGATTCTCTACCAGGAAGGGACCAGGATAAAGAGGGCTGTGCTTAACTACTTGGACACATGTTAAAGTTGGGGCTGGAAACGAGCAGCCTTAAACCCGAGTTGTCCCTGTTGAGGGCTTGTGAACCGGAGGAAGGGTGACAAAATGAGCCTCACGATTCTCTGGATGGATCTTGGGGTTCCTGGTCCCAGGGCAGTGGCAGAAGTTACTCCAACTTCCATCCCAAGGAGGAGCTGTCTTTAGGAAGAGATCTTAAACTACTGGGAAGAAGGTGAGATCCTAGGACATGGATAGCAGACTCACAAAAAAAGATTTTGAGCCACTCTGAATGAGAATAGAGGGTTTGGTTTTTGTCCTTGTGGGGGGGGGGAAGGGAACCATAACAGCCTGGTGGAAGAGAAGGCTCTCTAAAGGGACACCCATGTCTCCCGTTCTACGGAAACAATGGGTCCCAAGAGAGTAGAGCTTCCCCAGGAATCTCGTGTTTGGAGAAGAAGCCAGAGAGGAACTTGTTTATAGCAAAAGAGATTTACTGCTTTTCAGACCACCTTACAGGCTGAGACGGAAACCCTGGCAGACAGTTGATGGGTCCATGGTGAGTGGGATGTGTGCATCCCTGCCTCCAGAGCTCAAGTTTAATCTTACTTCAGGACTGCTGCGTCCCTCAATGTAACTGGCCCCCATAGGGAGGGGCACTATGAGGAGGTGTGGCCTTGTTGGAGGAAGTGTGTCACTGTGGGCTTGGAGATCTGCCCAAGTTTCCCTCAGTGTGTCTTTCAGACCATTTCCTGTTACCTGCAAGATGTAGGACTCTCAGCTACTTAGCCAGCACCATGTGTACCTGCATGCTGCCATGCCACCCCAATGAAATGTTTCCCTTATAAGAGTTGCTGTGTTCATGGTGTCTCTTCACAGCAATAGAAACCCTCACTAAGAAAAGGACCGTCTAAGATGTACTGGAGAGGGTCACTAAATCTCTTTGTCCCTCTCCCCAAAGTAGCCACATGGAGTATATTTCCTCTTTCTGTTTTTGACTACTAATTGGGTTGTTTTAATTGGTTAGTTGGTTGTTTTAACCTTTAATTCTAAGGGTGGGTGGCTGAACTTGACTTCTTGGGGCACAGACTGTGACCCCAAGTTTGGTAACAGGAGGAGAAATGTGCAGGACAGAGAGAGTAGCAGGTAACATGAGGGGGGGACTGGGCTGGAATGATGGTTTGGTGACAAAGTGCTTGTCATGCCAGTATGAACTCTGAGTTCAGATCCAGTACCCAGGTAACAATGCCCAGTGCAAGCCTGTAAACCTAGTGGCTGGGAGGTAGCCACAGTAAGATTTTGGGACTTGTTGGGCAATCGTTCTAGTCAATTAGAAAGCTCTAGTGGGGGACTAGGAGCTAGACAGACCCCTGACAGACAGGAAGAAAGATCATAGATAAATAACAAAGACGGTGAACCTCTGGCATCTTCCTTTGCCCCTCGACCTGAGACTAATGTCTGGCTGGCCTTTTCCCCTTCCAGCAAGCCTCCCACCCCTACTTTTTTGTTCAACCATATAGGTTGGTCCTGTGTGTTCTACGCTGGTTCAGAACACATTTACCCAAAACTGTGGATCTATCATTCCCTCCTTTTTCTTTGTCTAAATTGGCTAGCCCAAATTACAGGAGGGGCACCTGCCTTTACCCCTAAAATCACTTGAAACCCCTAGCCCCCACAAGGGAACAAACAGATTTCAGCGTTTCGGTTTTGAGCCCCCTCTCTTTTCTGCATAAAGGCCTTGTGTGTGTGCCTTGTTCTCTCTCTCCTCTTGAATAAAGCTTGCTAGCTATTACTGCCTCTTAATTCTTTAGTTGGTGGAGAGAATGAACCCGTGCAAGACTCCTACCTGGTGACTCTAGTTTCAGTCTCAACAAATAAGGGGGGAAGATTGTGGAAGACACCCAACCTCTTACCTGCACACACGCAACACTCCCCACCAGGTTTCTAGAGTGTGCAGGTGCTGTTAGGGAGGACATTGTCCCAGGAATGTCTGCATGTAAGAAAGTCCCCGGAGACTTGCATATCAGGATCTTGGTTGCCAAGGACCTCAGTGCTGTGACATCTCATTATGATGACATCGCTGTGAGGCGATGGTAAGTGCAGGGGTCGCTGGAGGAATTTGCATGTGTCCTTGGGGACTATATCTTGCCTTGGTCCCTTCCTGTGTTTTCTTCCCGATTCCTGCCTGCCACGTGTCCTCACTTTTCCACCTCATTCCAGAACCAGCGGAGCCAAGGTCTATAGACTGAACTCCTTGAAACTGTAAATGAAAGGAAACCCTTCTACTCACAAGGTGTTTCTGTTGAACTTGGTCACATCAGTGAAAAGTCTAAGTAACGAAGGGCCTTTAAGAGGACATGTGGGTGCCTGGCACATGAGCAGTGTTCGTTAGGGTAATGAATTGTTGGATCTGGCTCCACTGACAGTCTTTTCTGTAATTGGTGAATTTTATCCTATGTGCTGCCAATTGACATTAAAGTTTTTGTAGAGTATACTGCGCCAAGGGTGTGTGTGTGTGTATGTGTGTGCGTGTGTGCGTGTGTGTGCGTGTGTGTGCGTGTGTGTGTGATGCCTAGGTAGGCTGACATGGCACAGAAAAGAGATGGTGTAATTGGAAGAGAGTCCAGGTGCTGCAGGGCCAGGTTAATAGACCCTTTCAGGGCTCTGCAATCTCTTGGTGAAGGCTCTTAACTTCCAAGAGTAACCAGTTTCACTTTTATTTACCTAGATGTCAAGATGCGCTCATAGTTATCTGAGTCACAGAGACAGGCCTGTGTGTAGAACGCCATTTAGAAGATGCCGTGGTTTATATGTATATGTATATATATACATGCACATATATATGCACACATATACATTATACATGCACATATATATTTACTACAAAAATTTGCATCCCCAACTTACGCTAAGTGAAGAGCTAATTTTTCTCATTGTCTCCTATGTATTCAACTAGAACATTTAGCAATTTGATAGAAAGATATCTAAATAAGTGGGTGGTGGACTGGGGCAAAAGCTCAGTTGCTGAAGTGGTCGCCATACAAGCACAAAAACCTAAGTTTGATCTCCAGAACCCATGTTTTAAAAAAAGAAGACAAACAAACAAAAAGTACTATGATGACCTTCCCTTTTGTCTCAGCTCCTGGGAGGCGGAGATGGGTGGATTCCTTGGGCTCACTGGCCAGACAGCCTAACCTACTTGGTGTGCTCTAGGCCCGTGAGATACCCTGTCTCAAAAAACAAGATGTGCATGGTTTTGAGGAATGACACGCGAGGTTGACCTTTGGCCTCCACATATATACACAGACACACACAGATACAGACACACACACACACACACAAAGATGTCAACAGCTTCATTTATTGACTCATAAATAATTGACTCATAATATTGATTGGTTCATTCAATATAGAATTTTAGCGGTTTGATGTGTGCCAGGAGCTCTCCTGGGCGCTAGGGGTCTGGAGAAGGTGGCTCTCCCTTAAGGTCAGTGCAGGAGGAAGGGCTGGGATCACTCGGACTTCCAGGAATACATCAGCTCAAGGTTACATTTTTTAGAAACTGCTTTTAATTTGCTTGACAAACTGTGTCAGAAAGATCCCTGGGTAGAAATTGCAGTGTTTGAGAAGTGCTGGCCCGTTTTCCAGCTCAAGCCTGATCTGCTTATTTGACTGGGAGCAGGAAGAGCGGCACTTGGACTAGTGTGGGCCTGACCCAAAGCCATCCTTCACCGGAAGACTGGAAACCATGTGGCTTCAACCACTCTGTTCTTCCATTACTGAGATTGTATGCATCTTTAGTCTCATGCTGCCTCTATAACAGGATCGCAAAATTGTTCTTAAAACCAAAGGATAAAATTGCACTGGAGAGCACTCACTCAGGTCTCCTGTCGGGCTGTAAGCAAACACGTTCTTGGAAACTGAGTGGTGAAGTGCATTTGTCTCAAGTGAGGAGGACGGGGCTGCTGCAAAAGCCGCTGCCTTGGGAGCCAGGCCCTCTGTGTCTGCCAGGATGAGCTTCTGTGCTAAGGAGAGAGCCGCGGCGATTCACAAGGTGTATAGTTAAAAACTCAGTGTAAGCTTGGGAATAAAACAGAATTGGGGCCTGGGGAAATGGCTCAGCTATTAAGAGTTCTTGCTGTTCTTGCAGAGGACTGGGGTTTATTCTGAGTACTTATATCAGATGGCTTCAATTCCCTTTGACTCCAGTTCCAGGGGACCTATACCTCTTCTGGCCTCTAAAGGTACCAACATTCAGGTGTGCAAACTGAAACACACACACACACAATTAAAAGCAAAACAAATATTAATAAAAACAAGCAACAGAGCACAGTCTTTGCCCCCCACCCCCACCCCCAGTCCCAGATCTCTGCCTTACACCTTTTCTTCCGCAACTTGCTTTTGTATGTGTACATGTTTCTATGGCGGGGTAGGGGTGTATACTTGCATATGTATGTGTGTGTAGAAGCTGGAGGTCAGTGTTGGGTATTTTTTTTAATAATTGTCCACCAAATTATTATTTCTCTTTTAGAACATCATTTCTCACTGAACATGGAGCTCACATATTTAGCTGGACAGGCTGGCTAACAAGCCCCAGAGAGCCTCGTGTCTCTGCCTCCCCCGCAGCATGAGGATTCCACGCATGTGATGCTGAGACTGGCTTCTTTTGTGGGTGCTGGGGATCTGAACTCAGGTCCTCATGTGAGTGTTTTCCTGACAGAGCCATGTCCCCAACCTCTTAAAGGTCATGGTTTTACCCCTGTCTGAGGCTGTATGTGGGCATGGAGGCTAGAACTCCAGGCCAGAAACCGATCCCTTTTGGTGGCCAGCCGAGGAACTGGATCTTTAGATTTTCACAGTGAAAGTGCATTGTATCTATTCCCCGATTGCAGCCCACCTTCTAAACAATTTTAGGGTTACTGCATCAGAGCAAAGAGTTTCACAGTCAAGAATGGATCTCCCTCTAGGTAGAGACATGACATTGTCCTCTCCCTTCAGTTCATCCAGCCGGGCAAGTCCAGACCTTTCTGGGGTGTTCTTTTTCTCTTTCTCTGAAGTCCCCTCCCCGCCACGTGGCTGCCTGCTGCCCTGTGGCCCAGCTCCATGCCATCTCTACTCAGGTGGCATGGTCTGCTGCTGCCCTGTGGCCCAGCTCCATGCCATCTCTACTCAGGTGGCATGGTCTGCCTGCTGCCCTGTGGCCCAGCTCCATCCATCTCTACTCAGGTGGCATGGTCCCCCTTTCTCTTTCGTTCTCCCCAGGAAGCTACTGAGATTTACAGCTTGTCTGACCTGGGGTTTTTCTTTTACACTCGAATAAAATTGCCCCCGAGCTTCAGTTTGAGTCTGTGCACAACTGGCTTTTATTAATGAGACTCAGAACTCCCTTAGGGACCTCGGTTTCCCTGGTATCATTTGCGTCCCACCCCCAATCCATTACTGCGGTCATGAAACTGCGCCTCCTACTTTATTCGCATCTCTTATTTCCTTTGTAATTCAACTTTTTAATCCATTCATCTGTCCTCTGTACTATACTTTCATTTCTGTAATAAGTTGCATGATTTTAAGAATCAAATACTTAGTTTGAAGAATTAAATAGTGGTGACGAAGCTTTCTGGGTTACGTGAGCCGGGGTGGGTGTGATCCCGAGCAAGTGTGAAGGATGTGACTGGGGTTGGGGGTGGTGGTGCACGCCTTCAATCCTAGCATGTAGGATGCAGAGGCAGGTGGATCTCTGTGAGTTACAGAGCGAGTACCTGGACAGACAAGGCTACACAGAAAAACCCTGTCTCAAAAAAACAAAACAAAATAACAAAATAAAACAAAAAAAACCCCAAACCAAAAAACCAAAAACCCAAAAAAACACCCCTCCAAAAACCAAAAGAGAAAGTTAAGTACCTAAATAATATAAAAATAAAAAGTTACAGTTTTAACAACTTTAAAACAATATATGGTTAAACAATCATTACCAGGACATGGATTCTAAACTGCCAGTTCGCTGTCATTCCTGCTCCTGACAAACCCTGTCCCATTTGATGATTTCATGGCTTTTCCTTTGCAAAAATATCTCAGTGTGGCAATGGTGGTGCGCCCTGAAGCATAGTAGACAAAGGAACAAACAAGGCGTTCACTGGACTCCTGGTGAAAGCAACTGCGGAGGGTAAGACAGAGGAGATGTGCTGTCTGTACAGAGACTTTTAACGGGCACTTTTCATGTGTGCACAAACACATGGATGTGCATATGTGGGGCCAGAGAAGAGCCTCAGATGCCATGTCTTATTCTGTGAGGCAGAGTCTTAACTGCTTAGAGAACAGCAAGCAGGCTAGACTGGCCAGTGATCCCAGGGGTCCATCTGTCTCTGCCTCCCAGTGCTGGGCTTACATGCATGTGCTACAATGCCTGGCTGTTTTATGTGGGTTCTGGATAGCAAACCGAGGTCCTCATACTTGTGCTACAAGTGCTTTCCTGGGTGAGCCTTCTCCCCAGTCCCAAAGGGCTGCTTGTGTGGGTCAGGTTACCACCCGGGCAGCTCTGCGACATTACACTTGGTACTTAGCAACAGTCTGGTCTCAATGACAATCTTGCCATCAGTCAGACCTAGCTCAGGAGAACTATGTGCCCGAATAATTCTTTCCTGACACACAAACGGCGTTAAGTCTGTGTGGAGCTCTCCTCTTTGGCAATATCTGAGCTTTGTAGGGGTGACATGCAGGGGTGACATGTAGGGTGACATGCAGGACCTACTTGTTATTATCTACATTATAGGGACTCACAGGGTGCTGGATAGACAGGGCCTATCCCAAGGGTCTGATGTGTGGAGGCTTAAGGGAGGCTTTAGAACCCTCGTCAGACTATCACCTGTAGACAGGATTGTTGACTTTAATAGTCTGACATCTTGTATTTTGGGTTGGTGGGGCATCGAAGGCAGTTGAGGATGAGAGCTTGCTGGTGTAATAGCAGATTTTGTTGCCCGAAAGGCTCCACTCCTCCCCATTGGATCCTACGGTGGAGAATGGTGTTTTGGGACCTTGTCCTGGAGAGATGGGCCAATATCTCTGCTGTGTAACCATCCGAAGCATAATCTGTGGAGTTCTGGAAGGATCCTAGGTAGATATTAAAGGAGGCGGGCCCTGAACATGTACTACAATAATGTACAACTTACTGGTGTGTTTGGTAACTGGCTTGGTTGGTAAAATCTTATTTGCAAGCTGAAGGCTTGAGTTTGGCTCCCAGAACCCATGTATAGACATGCTGGGAGTCAGGGCACACTGAGGCTCCTTGGCTAGCCGGTTTAGCCTTCCTGAAGCCCCAGACCAATGAGAGACCCTGTCTTAAAAAGCAAGGTGGATAGTAGCTGAGGGGTAACATCTATGGTCAAGTTCTGGGCTCTGCACACTTGTGCACACATGTGTATGTGTGCACACATGAACACACATGAAGAACTTTTGCTAGGAGAATAAGAGCGGCCAATATGGCTTTACCTATGTGAGTAATGACTGGACCAACTGGCAAGAAGAAGCAGGGCAGGAGGCTGGCATTAAGGAGTACTCTACCAGGGAAGAGAGCAGGCAGAGGGTGGCACACTGTATGGGGGAGGCAAGGGCTGCCTTTTATTTATCTTTTTCCTAGAAAGCCTCATGAGGCAGGAGAGAGTCAAGGCAAGAAACAGCCTTAGTTATGATCAACTAGTGTGCTGCAGTTGCTCGGTGACCCCTGGTGTGTGTGTGTGGGGTCCCCTATGGTTTGAGACCTGAGCAAAGAGGTCAGGGGTGTGGTTACAAGATTGAGGTTAAGAGCAGGCGGTGTGAGTTGAGTCTGAGTACAAGTACGGCAGGTACAGGCGTGAATGGAGATTTTCCAAGTGACAACAAAGGGGACAGGAGCTTGGATAATTATTTATTTAGTTATGTCTGTGTGGACTTTGAGTGCTTTCTACAAAACATGTTTTTTTTTTCTCAGACTTGTGAAGTTTATCTTGGACTAGCTGGAGTTTGACATTGAACTATCTATTAAAACCTGGTAACGTCCATTTGATATAGGTTGAAGTTGGTCACCGAGTGACTGTTTTTGTGGGTATTTAGGAACATCAAGTTCTGGCTTAGCTTGGTCAGGATGAGAATCTTGACTATGGACTAGAAGAATTTTGTTTTGACATATTCCCACTTTTTAATTATACTTTCCTGTTGGGTATTTAAGGCCTTTTTGGTAGCTCAAAAATTAACCTCTTCATGTTTGCTGTTATGGGATGTGATGATCCTTCCGGGCTATTGTTAGGGACTGGAATAGTTCTTCTACCACTTGTGCCAGCTGTTGGGATGGCTGGTTCAGGGTCGTGGTGTATTGGTTGAAGCAATACGATAAACTCTGACATCTTCATGGTCTCTATGGTCAGGAGAACATGTAACTTACTGGAGTTGTATGGCCCTTTTGGTGGAGTCCCATTGTTCCTTGGTCTTAGTTGGCCATGGGGAACAAGGTTCCTATTGACTAGCCTTTCACCTCTCTTATTTTCATGAGTTCTAGCCTTCAAGCTTTGGTGGTTGAACACTCAGAAGGACAGTTTCCTAAATCTTAAGTAGTAAGTAACGGCTTTAAATTTAACTTTTACGTAACGTTTAGCAAAACTTGGAGAAAAACCAAAAAGATTTTTGAATAATCCATGGTTTTGCTAAGATTCTGTTTCCCAAGTAGTTAAACTTTGACAGATTAGCAAAAAGCATTAAGTAATTATCATCTTGATGAAACAAAACCTTCCAGTCAGTTCTAACAACTATTATCAAAATCAGATCAACAGCCTGAAAAGTCTAATTGCTTTCAGCAAAGGACTGTATTTGACTTTTCTAACAGTGTACTGAACTGACCTTGGGAATTCTGGTCTTGTAAATGCCATCATCCAGTCTTCTCTCCCTCGCATCCTCTGTGACTTGCCTGCTCCTTCTGTGACACGGGTGACATTTCTGGTTTGTCCTTATCTCTCCTTTGCCATTTTGGGAAAAAATCCAGCCATTTTTATCTCAGGAAAAAAGTATTATTTTACTTTTTTAGTCATTTAAAGTCATTTTTTTTAGTTAAAAGACACATTTCATTTTAATCTTCCTCAATAAACTATGTATTTATACTTATAGTCTTCTGTCTTTCCCTGCCTCTTCTACTTACTGGATTCATTTTTACTTTATTTATTTATGTCTCTGTATATGTATGTAATATGTGGGTGGATGCCAACAGAGGCCAGAGGATGGCTTCAGGTTCTCTAAAACTGGAGTTCGAGGCAGCTGTGAGCCATCTGACACAGGTCCTGGGAACTAAACCCAGTCCTCTAGAACAGCATGCATTCATTCTTAATTGCCACTTTCCCCTTAATATAATAAAATACTTCATATAAATATCTGCTAATAAATGACAAAACAATACAGAAAATTTGTTAACTTACAGAAAGAGGATTAAATTCTAATTATATTCATGAAATAACAAACTGACTTTATATGTTTATACACTCTTAAACTCCGAGGTTCTTGTTTGTATTTGCTACTTGCATTGTTTATTTATCGTCCGTGGTATGTGTATGGGCTTGGCCCAAGAGCTTGTCCTTGAGGAGAATGATGGTATTATCAGCACAGTGATGCATCCCAAGCTGGCTTCCATATTGTAGAATAGATAACCTTTGAGCCTGGCATCATTAACATAATGTGTTTGATCTTCAGGGACAGTGGTCTCTGTCTCCTGGGGTTCACACTCCTGCGAAATTAACCTCTTGATCTATCTACATGGGAAGTAGAAAAAGACAAGATCTCCTGACTAAACTAGGAGTACGAGGATCATGGGAGGGGGTAGAAGGGAAGTGGGGAGGAAGGAAGGGGAGCAGAGAAAACTATATAGTTTAATAAAAACAATTAAAAAAACAAATAGCTTAAATGAGAAAAAGAAGTGTTCATCTGCAGAATTCTACAAGTCTTCCAAGAAGACAGGCCTTACACTACATTGTTTGTTTGTTCATTTTTTTCATTACTTTTAATATACAATATCTGTAAGATTTACATGTTTAGAAATAATATATTGATCTTTACATTTCAATAAATGTATAAGACTTTAAAAAATTGAACCCAGGTCTTCTAGAAGAGCAACTAGGGCTCTTAAGTGCTGAATCAACCCTCTATTTTTTTGAGGCAGTGTTTCTCACTGAACTCGGAGCTCACCGATACAGTGTGGCTAGCTGCCCTGAGCTCCTGGGATCCTCCTGCCTCTGCCTCCTCAGCACCAGGGTTATAGTCATGTAGCACCACGCCTAGCTTTCTATGTGAGTATTAAGGATCAGGTCATCATGCTTGCATGGCAAGCACATTGCTTGCTGACTGAGCCATCTTTCCAGCTATGGGCTTCTTAATTCTGACTAGCAGTTTGAGACACTTTCTGCTTCCCCCACATCCCAAATGTAGCCACATCCCCAACTTATTGATGCAGAGACCCTTGACTTTCTAGTAGTTTCTCTTGGCCCCAGGATAACCCTGATCTCCAGCCTTCCCTCCAATTAGGTTCACATTTGGTCCTCAGACAGCTCTTCTATCTCCATTTTTAGTATTTTCCTCATCTACATTTACTACCTTGATTTCTAAGGTGGGAGTTAAAGCCCTCCTCCCCTCCATGAACACTGGTAGGTAGGATTTACAGCATAGCCTTCTCAAAAGTCAAGAATCCATTTGTAGTCTTGCAAACGATGAAGAAACTCGGTTGAGAAGTAGGTTACAGGTTCAGCACTTACCATGATGATCTTTGTCACAGACGTTTTGGTTTTGAGCATCTGATGCCTCAATATTCAGCTGAAACGAAAGCTGGAAAATTCTGACCTGTGATCCTATGACACCAATGAGTCCTGCTGTTCAAGAAGGGCAAAAAATTGTCATCATCAGTGTGAGCTCTAAATAACAAATTAAAAAACAATCCTTCCTTCTAAATAGTTAGACCTGGATGTGCGCACAAGCCTGTCTTTTCCAATGAGAAAGCCTGTGACTTCTCTGGCCACCCATCCCCTGTCTCCCATTCTTGGGCATCTAAGAAAGCATGAGCCCTGAAACTGGACTTGGCGTAGATGTTTTCCTCTGACCTTCAATGGTATGCCTCATCAAGAGAATTATCACTTTCATTTCATAGGGTCTGTGGGTATTATTTTCAATGCAGCAAAATAAATCCTTCCCATTCCTTGCAAGTTGCTGACACATACCTTGTAATTACTAGGTCATTGGCGTGGTCAAAGTGTGAGGAAGCCCAAGGCTGTGTTTGTTAGATCCAATTAATCTGCTTCCACCGTCAGCTTCCAAGCCTTTTCAAGGCTGCAGATTCAATAGAAGGATTTATGGCACAGTGAGCAGGGGCTGTGTCACATTCCAGCCACACAGGCACAGGGACATATCTATAGAGTTCAACAGTAAAGGGATTCACTCACCATGTTCCGGTCTTCTGTGTGATTGTAGTAAGAATTACATGTTCCATTTCCGGACTCCAAGGACCTCAGAGGCAGAGGATAGGGAGGAAGAGAGGGGAGATGCACCCCAGTCCATCTCACAAAGCTAAATCTGCCCATCCTCTTAATCTTGACTGGGAACTCCTTCCTACCTGGCCTCTAGAAGTCAGCTGCTGGATTCTTAGTTCACCGCCCCCCACTCCCACACTACTGATTTTCTGTCTTGGGGTACAATCTCCTCTTCTTTGAGCTGAATCCTTAACTGCAATTGCTCATGAAGGTCCATGAACTGATGATATAAATGATGTTGGGCACAACTCAAGGTGAGACCTTTGGGTTCACACAGCCATAGCCACGGTGACCCATCTTTCTATTGTAGCTTCTACCCCTGCCTTGAATATTTCCCAAGAATTGGATGCAGCTGTGCTCTCTGATGCAGATGAAGCAACCTGGAAATCTGCATTGCTTCCCCCATAAAGCAATGTCCAGTTATAATACGTCAAACTCTGCGGGCTTATTTCAGAAGACACCTCATGCTTGCTATGATTCAATTTACCATCTGGATTCTTGTTTGAGATATTCAGCTTAGAGACTTTTGATCTTCTCCAGGGCCTCTGGAGTGGTGCAGAGTGCAATGCCTTGGGCCAAACTGGAGGAGGTCACCGACCGCCGAGCTCTCTCACTCGTTCTTTGCTCACAGGACCTACTTTCTAGCCTCTCAAGCTTTGTGGCTCCTCAAACACTCTGGGCCTTCCCAAACCCCTCTCCCTTGTGGAGCTGGTGAGTCCATTTGTCTTCTGAGACCCAGCTCCCGGTTCTTTCCAGACCACTGAGGTAGATCTGATTCTGCTTTCTTTTGCATTTGCACTCATTCATACAGAGAGGACAGACCTGGAGCACCTAAGCTGGGGCTGGGGCCTTTACATATTTCTTTTGTTATTGTTATAGAACATTTTGTTATAGTTGTATGAATGGGACAAGATGTGATGCTTTGACACATCTACATGTTGTATGGTAACTGGAAGACAGTGAAATTCGCGTATTTATGAGCTTCAAGGATCCCCATTTATTGTAGCAAAAAGCAGCCTCCAGGCCCAGAGAAGGGAGACTGGCAGCGGGTGGCTATTTGGAACATATAAACGATGATCTTTGAATGATGTGAGATGGCACTGAGCCTTGCCCACAGCCTACAGCCTACATAAGCTCAGGCCTGGATCCAATATCCGATTCTATCACTAACAAAGTCATGAGACCCTTTGCTTCAGTTATCCCGCAGGCAAAAGGGAGAACTAGTGACTTCATCTCTCTAAGAAGCTTATGCGTCCTTTGGGAACAGGGATTATTTTCTGGATACTCCTCTAGGTGGTCCAGCTTTGTCTCATTGCCTGTTCTGGAAATCACTGCAATCGAGAGATGTGAACTGTGCCTAATGCTTGTCTTCCTAGGCGATCAACAAGATTGCGGTCTGTGTGGGTCAGCTAGACAGGATCTGATCGAATCACCATGGGAACAGACCTTTGGGCTTGTCTGTGAGGGAGACTCTGGACTGTGCTAACTGAGGTGAGAAGACCCATCCTAGTTGGCGCCTTTATCATCTCACAGACTGGGGTCCTGGACTCCATATAAAGAAAGTGACCTGAGCCCCAGTGGTCATCTTTGTGTGCTTCCTGGCTGCTGATGCAGTGTGACCAGGTGCCTCCCACTCCTGCCCCATGCCTTTCCTGCTGTGACAGGTTCTACCTTCAAAATGTGAGCCAAAGTCAGCCTCTTCTTTCTTGAGTTGCTTTCATAAGGTATTTCATCATAGCAACAAGAAACATAACTAATACATCTGTCCATGGTGTATTGTATTATATTATAGGTCTCTCTTATAACAGGAGATCTTTGATAGCCTGCACTGCTCTGAGAGCAGGTATTTAGCTAGGTGATGAGAAGAGACAGGTATATAATCATCACCAAGAAATAGGTACATAGAAATACTTAGCAAAAAGAAAAAAATGTTTTCTGTAGTTTTAGCTATATCGCAAGTACCTGGTCATAGATTCCCTTGTATATATAACTATGAACAGACCCATATTCTACAGTGTCTCCTACAGGTATTAGGTATGCAGAGAGTCTCCTTGGAATGGTCCATTAACTACCATTTATGAACTGGTCTAGATCCCAAGAACGAAGCATCCAAGGATGACCTTGGTTCAGATGTCATTAAATTATTTCTGCACAGCCTTTGGCTCCATTCTGAAGCCCCTGGTATGAAGGTGAGCCAATTATTCCACAGTCCGTAGGCATGTCCTCTCTATAGTCACGGCCTTTCTTCTCCTTGGTTGTCTGATCGCTTCCGAGGACTTTCTGAGTGAGTCCCTAATTTTTATCTGACTTCTCTGAAATGTATGACTTCATTTTAATCAGGAATCACTCATGTTTATAAATCATCCCAGGAAGTGACTCTCCGACTGCTCCACCTAAATCACGCTATTTCTGAGATAGGGGAAGGTAGAGATTAACACAGCTTCTGTGGGGAAAGCCTGGTGAAGCCGCTCAGGTTTCTGTTCATGACACTTCCCATTTTGTCCTTCTGGTCTCCTTTCTCTCCTACCCTTCCTTACTTCCTATCTTCTACCCCCTCCCTCCCTCTCTTTTCCTCCTCTGTCTCCCTCTGGCTCCTTATCATCATAGGTACATATATTATAAATACACAGATTCACAGCGGCTGAAGAAATTGAGGTCATGGTCTTACAATAAGCTAAATGCTGAAGGGGTGAAGCTGATCCACAAGGTTGACAGTGGGTGTAGTGGTTAATTCTGCCAACTCAACAGGATCCAGACTCACCTAGGGTGTCGGCCTCCATACACGCGTGTGAAGGGTTGTCTAGGCTGGGATAACTGCAGTGGGAAGGCCTAGCCTGATGGTAGGCGGCATCGTCCTACGTTCTTTGATTTCTGATTCCTGACTGTGGTTATAATGGAACCAGCTCCTTCAAGCTCTTGTTCGCGTGACGCCAGTGCCATGATGGCCCGTGTCCTCAGATTGTGAGCTGAAATAAACCCTTACTCCTCAGAGTTGTCTTTGTCAGGTGCTCTGTCATGGCAGTGAGAGCAGCAGCTAATAAACTAGGGTTCTCAACAGGTGTGAGAAGTCATTACAAACTTGGCTCTGAACTTCCCTGCATCTGAAGCTGAGAAACACTATCCCCCAAAAAATGTTATTTAGAAAATTAAAACCTAGGGCCTTAGAAGTTCATAAGTTCAGCATTTCCTCTTGCTTTTGTAATGGGTAGATATGGCTAAAAGTGACTTGGGCGTGGCTATAGAAAGGGCTGTTCTCTGCTGTGCTCTGCTGTGCACTGCTGTGTACTTGTGTGCTGAGTTAGGGCAAGGTTGAGAGGTCTTGACGGAGCTAAGGGAAAGGAAAAGCTAAGGTTTCAAGGGAGAGAGATGAGTTCCAATGCTGTGTCTGGTGGACTTGAATAGCCTAAACAGAGAGAGGTCCTTGGAGTCCATCTGCCTGGTTCAGCTCATTCTGGATATCCAGGCAGACTCAAAGTACGGCTCCTTGTGCACAAGGCAAGAGCACAAATCATAGATGCTAGTCCTGTGGTGAGACACACTTTGGACCCCATGGATCCTCCTGGTCTCCTCTGCCTCGTGTGTAACCTTCTTGGAAGGAATCAGGTGATTTTAACGGTGTACTTTTACCCCTCCCTTGGACTGAAAAAAAATGAACCCTAGGAAACTGCAATTTCTCCAGGAGTCTAATGCTAGAAGAAGGAAAAGGCCAGGATCCTGGTGCTACAAAAGCGTGGGTCTCTGTGTGCGTGTATGCGTTTCTCTGTATGTTTGTGTGTTTATCCTCCAGAAGGAGATTTCATGGAGTTCTGACAACTTAATAGACCACCTTGCAGGAAAGGCTAGTGCCAAGACAATGATGGGCCAATGATGGTCAGGACGATGCTGGACCAGGACCACTTAGCTGTGTACACCCTCTTGTCTTCTACTTAAACCTGAACATCCTGTCAGGACTCAGAGTATGGACATCTGGAGGAGGGCCACTAGATCGCTTTGTTCTTACATGGCTGCATTGAACACCCCTTCCTTTCCTCTTCTCAGTATTAACTTTGTCTCTACAAGGCTCATGGAGGCTGGGTAGTTGAGCCTAACTTGCTAAGGATGCTCTGTAACGCGATTGGCCTGGTCTGACACAGTTCAGGGGAGCCTGGATCTGCACTCCTGGGATGTGACTATTGGGTAATTGGAGCCTGTATCTCCATGCCATCTTGCTTTTAGCTGTTCTTGGGAAGGATCTCAGCAGGTGGCAGACCCCTAGGGAGGTGTAATTGAACACAAGGAACAGCCATTCTCAGAGACAGTATCAATGTGTCTGTGTAGAGTCTTATCCTGAATATCTGACGTGTAAGTCCGGGGTCATCTGTACAGAAGGGTTTCAGCACTTGTAGTGGGAGTAAACTTTTAAAGGCTGTTGCTTTGAGGATCATGCGTCCATGCAGCTTTGAACCAGAAAGACTGATGTGCCTTTCTCCCCGTCGCTAAAAAGAACTCTTCTACAGACAGTTTCTCCCTTCCTCTGATCATTTATCATGGATTATTTTCAGTTTCTAGAACTAATGTCTTGAGATTGCAGCTCAGTTCCTGGCAGTGCAGATAAGCACCCTGCTCTAGTCCGAGGCAGGAAACCTTTGCAGCATGTCAATCAAGGGCTGCCCGTGGCTATGAATTTGCTGATTGCTGTGGTCTTTTAGTTTTCAGTGGCAGCTGCTGTGAATGGATCAAAGCTCTTAAGAAACTCTTGGTTCATAGAGACCCCCTCAGAGATAATTTCTCTGCAGGGATGATCAGGCTCTAAGATAAGAGAGTGTTTACTGGGTATTCACTGAGTGTCTCCTGCCACACCTTACTGCAGTCGGCTGGAGAACTCTGTAAACTTCACAACAGTTACTTACTTCGTTCTGTACCTCCATGAGGGAACACAGTAGAGCATCTCTGGTTGCCGGTGACATGAAATACTTCACCTGGCTTCATCTATTGTGAACGGAGGCCGCTTGTTCTTTCCCGGCTGCCCAGACCCAAAATAACCACACAGGAACTGTATTAATTAAAACACTACTTGGCCTATTAGCTTATGCATATTTCTAGCTAGCTCTTACATTTTAAATCAAACCGTTTCTATTCATATGGGGTTGTGGCCTACCGATAAGTAAGGTTCCATCCTGCATCCAGTGTCTATCTCCTGCAGAGGCTACATGCGTTCTGACTCCACCTACTCTCTTCCCTCTATCTGCTTGGAATTCTCGCTTTGCCCTATTCTGCGCTGTGACAGATCCAAAGCAGCTTCTTTATTAACCGGTGATATTCACAGTATACAGGGGAGAATCCCACATCAATCTATAAAGGAATTTGTTGGCTTATTTATGTGATAATTGTCAACTTGATGGGATTTACAATTGTCATGGAGATATATTTCTAGGTGTGTCCTTGGAGGTGAGTTTAACCTCCTCCAGTCACAAGGTTAAGAACAGGGAGAGAAGAGAAGGGAAGTCTGTTTTAGGAAAAAGTGAAATTTGCATGCAGACTCCTGTGGTTGGTACAAGACAGGCTGGCAGGGCCAGGTTATCATCTTGTTCAGGTTCACATGATAAGGGGATGGCACTGTAGGGCAACTTTTCCTCCCTTTTCCTCTATCATTGTATGGTCAGTTTATATTATTATTTACTCAATGGCTCCAAGACTTAGTACAATGTAATCCTGGGGAAGACAGTAATTAAAGGATGTGAGAAATAAATGAATGAATAAATAAATAAATAAATAAATAAATGTGGGTTATAATGGGAGCCTAGGACAGGAGTAACTACATAATTTCTGATTGGATTCAAGGCTTGCTTCATAGGTGGAAGTTCTATGCTTTGAGAAATTCTAATTCTGTAGGGTCAATTGTCTCAACTATCTCAACAGTCTGATAGGCAAAGTAAGATAACAAGTGTCTCTTTGGAATATTGTAATTCCTTTTAGGGTCATTGCACAGAGAAGGAATCGTTGATACATTTACTAGACAAGAGGGCACATTGTGGAAGCAGTGAAGTCTACACTGTAGGACCATACCGGTATTAAATGGGTGGTGTGGGGAACCCTGTATAATAATGTCAATCACTAGGATGTTCCAGATAGACATAGGAAACCCTCAAGCTGTTCTGTGCCCTGATCTAGGCATGGCTGTTGCTGCCCTGCCTTTCTTCTTGCTCAGGGTGGACTTGGTGGCTAATCTTGGTTGTCACGTTAACCACAATCAACTTAAATCCAAGTGGCTGGGCACACCTGTGAAGGCTTTGACTGAGTGGATCATTTGAGGTAAAAATATCTACCTTAAATCTGGGCCCCTTCTTCTGGTGGCAGCCTACATAAAAGGACAAGGAAGAAGAAAGCTGTTGCCTTTTGCCTGCTTCCTTTCATCCTTGCCGGCAAGTTCATCCATCCTTCTGGGGAGGCATTCTTTCTCTGGTGTTAGAACCTATGTCTTTAAAATTCCAACATAGGCTGAAGACCAGAATGTGGTAGTTTGAATGAGAATGATTTCATAGGCTCATTTCTTGAGTATTTGGTCCTTAGTAGGTGGAACTGTTTGGGAAGGATTAGCACATGTGAACTTGTTGGAGGAGGTATGTCACTGGGGGTGGGCTTTGAGGTTTAAAAAGACTTACACGATTCCTAGTTAGCTCTCTCTGCCTCAACTTGCAGATCAAGATGTAAGCTCTCAGCTGTTCTTGCCACCAACTCTTTGCTCTGTTACCATGGACTCTAACCCTCTGAAACCATAAGTCCCAAATTCTTCTTCCTGATGCTTTGGTCACAGTGTTTTATCACAGCAATAGAAAGAAGTGGAGCTCATTTCTTTACATCTGGACCCTGGGTTTCTAAACTGTCAACAAGGGTACTTTCTCCACATGGTAGCTTGTCAAGGCTTAATTGGCATCTGTTCTTCACTTATTTAGATTTTCAAAGGTCTTGGGTGTGAGACTAAAGGGGGCACTTGACTGGATTGTTGGGAGTAAGGAGTTTGTTAGAAGGTTCATTAGCTACATGGACAGAGAGACAGACAGGCAGGCAGATAAACTAGCCTAATATGGGCTTTGAGGAGAGTTCAGACCCCAGTGCCAGAGACAGACAGCATATAGTAGGCCTTCTAAAGAGGATCTGCATCACTTGGCATGGTTATGACGCCTTTCCTATATATCTCTGAGGAAGGTTTCAGAAGGGGTTTGTAAGTCAGGCTCACCAATTTCCCAGCAGGTAGTAGGGAAGGGGTCGGGAGCGGGAATTGTGACAACCAACACTCCTTAGATGTGTCTGAGCCAGCAAACTTACAAACTCACTGCCCCAAAGGAGAAACGCAGCCACCAGGAAGCCTGTTAGCTAGAGATCCAGGAGCAGTGCTCTCAGGAGGGAGCCTGTTAGAAAAGGGGCTGCGGACATTGTGGACTGGGCAGCAGCGTGCTCTGGATTCTACCAGCTTTCCCTTGTAGGAAACCACAGCTGAAACCCATGGTTGTCAGGGTGGCATGGGGTAGGGTACAGAGTTGGGGTGCTGAGGGTGAAGTTCTATGCTCTTTAAACCCATCTATCTGTGCCTCAAGGGAAGTTTAGCCTAGGCCTCCTGGGTGGCTACTTGTTTACCATCCTCCTGGTGGGGATGCTCTGAGGGACACACTAAGGATGCTGGCAGATGTCTCTAGCTGGCTTCTTTCCAGGGCGGTTCACTGGCTCCTGCAGGATTTAGCTCCTGAGCTGCAGGAGGGAGAGAGGCAGGTGTGACTTCCTGCAATGCGAATGGGGATGACCCCATTCCCTGGGGGAGCACAGGGCTTAGGGCAGCTTTGCAGCCCGGGGTTGTCAGTGACACAGGTCCTACACTTTTTCTTGTGAATTCCAAATGATTTTTCAGGTCACATTCTGTGACTATCTTGGCAAGAGCAAAGATATTCTAAGGGGAGACATTTGTGCTTCTCGCTTTAGTTATCACACTTTTGAGAGAGGGGACCCCAAGAAATTGGCATTTTTCCCAGGAATCAAACTGAAGGAAGCCAAGAGCTGAAGTCCTAGTACCAGCCGGAGGGGGATCTTGTCTCCCAGGAAGAGATTTCAAATAGTTCTTGACAACCTGCCAGAGCGCCTTGCAGGAGAGACAGGAGCTGAGCTAATGATGGGTCCGTGATGGGCAGGACCTCGCCCTGACCAGGACTGCCCAATTATGCCTAGCTCTCTCCATGGTGCAACTGGGGGAGCATTAGACTCTTAGTTGCTTCCCTTCCCTGTGGGACCACATGGAATAAATCTCCTTTCTCTGTTTTCCACCCTTCCTTGCCTATTTAATTGGCCTGTTAGGGCTTCCAGGACATTTTAGGGCTGCTAAGGCCCAGCCTCTGTCTTTAACAACTGGATGAACATAAGCAATGTTTTGGATTCATTAGCACATATCAGCAAAGTAGGTTTCGGTACTGGTCCACATTTTTATTACTATGAGAAAAATATCCTAGGTAGGTTAACTGTTTTTTTGGGGTGGGGATGGGGGGAGAGTTATTTAGCTCACTGCTTTTTGAGAGTCAAAAGTACAGTGTCAGTATTTGTAGTTTTATTTTTTTTTAACTCTTTGGAGGCCCACCACCCAGCTCCCAAATAAATGCACAGAGACTTAATTTTACTTATAAATGCCAGGCCTTAACTTGACTTATTCCCAGTTAGCTTTGCTAACTTAAATTATCCCGCTACCCTTTAACTATGTTCTGCTGCTGGTCTTTCTGCTTTCTTTAGGCTATATATCTTTCTTTCCTTCTTACTCCGTGGCTCGCTGTATGGCTGGCCCTGGCATCCTCCTCTCCTCTTTTTCTCACTGCTCACCCTTCTCTCTCTCCTTCTATTTATGCTATCTGCCTGGAAGCCCCGCCTATCCCTCTTCTGCCTCACTATCGGCATTCAGCTCTTTAGTAGACCCGATCAGGTGTTTTAGACTGGCAAAGTCACACAGCTTTACAGAGTTAAACAAATGCAACATAAAAGAATGTTTGCATCATTAAACAAATATTTCGCAGCCTAAATGAATATAACACATTTCAAACTCATATTCCACAATCATCTTGGCTCCGATGAGCTCACGGTGCCTGGCAGAGTGGTGTGTGCATATGGTCAGAGAGAACACACCGTCAAACAGGGCAGAGAGCAGTCTGAAGCTGTGTTTGTGACAGCTCACACCTCTGACATCTCCATCATCCCATGGCCGCTGATTTGCTCCCTTGGGAGGGTAGATCTTGCAGTGTCCTGAGCACCTTCCATTCAGCAGTGTATATAAAGCTCTGTAGCCTCCCAGTGTCTCCACAGGGGATCAGGTCCAGCATAGGAACCCTTAGGAGACAGACCACGCCAGAACCGCAGTGGCCTTCTTCACCTCTCTCCAGGGGATTAGGTAAGGAAACAGAATCTCAGGGCGTTTACCAGACCGCATGCTGCAGGGCTGTTAGTAGCAAGATTTGACTCAGTTTTTTAAAATTTTTTTGGGGGGGTTGTTTCTATCTTGTGTGTTCTTAATAACTGGGCCCACATTTCTGAGATAATGAAATAGGCAGATAGCCTGACTCGCATCATTTTGTGTTCTATATTTTCAGGGGCTCTTTAGGTGGATGCCCCCACTCTTCAGTTGCAGTCATTCAGAGGAGATTTTGTGTGTTTGTGTCCACATGTGTTCACGTGGATGTGCGTCTGTGTAGAGGCCAACGCAGGGGCTGTTCCTCAGGAACCACTACCTTGTTTGCTGAGACAGGGTTTTTATTGGCCTGAATCTCTCCGAGTAAGCGAAGGCTGGCTGGTTAGCCAGCTCTGGGGAATCCCCCTGTCTCTACCTCCCCAGCACTGGGATTACCAGTGTGTACCACCACACCAGACTTCTTTACCTGCCTACTGGGGAGTGAACTCAAGTGGGTTTGCTTGTGTGCAAAGGACGATATGGGCTGACGAATCTCCGCAGCTGCAGAGAATATTTTTAATGGTGATATTGTCATTACATGCAACACAAAATACACACTAATAAATAATACAATAAGTCTTTTTATTTTAAAGTGCACTTTGAAAGAATACTAGAGGTCATCTACATTAGCAGAGTTTTCCAAACTTACCTGATGATTGGGCTAATTTAACTTTCATTTATTTGTGTGTGTAAAGTGCATATTTTCCCTTAGGACAAGGGGAAATACATTTTGGTGATAACACGCTGGTCAGAGAACAAACTGACTGAAGGAAATGCAAAGCAAAGTTTCCACCGTTCGAACAAGAGTCGTTTCCTTCCTTCCAGCGTGAGAAGCTTTGTCAAACAAGCGTGTAGCTCTGGAACAGCGCTTTCCAAAAGGGGGTGGCCAGAGATTATGGGGAGAAGAGGACCATGGGAGCACATATTAGGGTGCACATACAAACTCTGCCGGGGCTGGGTGGGAGGGGCCCCATCCACTTCCACCTGCCAGGGGCAGTGTGTAAACACAAGTCTCTTGGAGGAAGAGCCCTGGCCAGCCGGGCTTCTGCTATGTGTTTGTTCTGAAGACATGGACAAGCATTCCATTAATGTCAGCCAGGGAACCATGGTGAAGATTCCACCAAATCCAACCTGGGGAACCAATGGATTTTTTTGGTGTTACTTGCTAGAGTATGGGTGAGCGTTACTTACAGAGGAGGAATGACTCAGAAGCTGCAGAGTCACTGAGAGCTTAGCCTAGTCCGAGTGATGGCTCACGAAGCTGGGAACCTGGAGCTCTCTGCATGACTCAACAGGCCAGAGAGCCTTCTAGGTGGCTCCACCGCCTCTTTCAAGGCAGCTTAGCTGGTCTGTCTCCATAGCTGTCTTTACTGCTTGTTTAAGTTGGGAGGGGTCTAGTGCATCGGGTCAGTTTCAGAGACTTTCTGAGACTTCTGAGTTGTTTGCTTTCTAAGTTACTCATTTTTTGAGTCTCCTCTCCCCTTTCCCGTATTATTTGAGTCTTAACAAGCCTTTCCTTAGTGCTTTCTACATCTTCCTGAGCTTCAGAGGAAATTGCTATGTGACAGTTTCGCTGCAGGCCCTGCTGCAGGTGAGGTCTTCCAGCCTGAGGACTCGGAGCCTCTATGCAGCCTCTCCATGTTCACACCATCACCTCTTATTTGGAGTCATGATGTGGTTCTGAGTGGCTAGTCAGGCCTGCTTGACCTAGGGCTATTAATCTGTTCACTGCCGCTGCTTCGAAGATTCATGGAAGCACCCACAAAGGTATCACAGCTGAATACAGAGGGGAGGAGAGGCTGAAACCCACTTCTGGAGAGATTCTAATGAAGAATGGCCACACCATTGCCTCAGCAGCATACACAATGCGGAGAGCACACGGGAAGGGTACGGGGAAGGAGGATCTTGGCGGCATCTGTCCTCCTGTCTGCTGTTGGTAGAGCAGATGGTAGCCACAGAGCTGGAGGAAGTGAATCTCTGTCACAGCTAACTTACGGCAGCACCTGGGGTGCGTGTATTATTTATGGAGTCACAGAATCAAGTTCTACTATGCCATGGTATGCTGTTACACAATTCCTTTCTCCTCCCAAACACCGTGTGGGTATACTCCATATGGCTATGGAGGGGAGATTTGTCATACCTTGGGTCTGTATTTATTTTTGGAGTAGCTAGTTTTTGGCAGCTCAACCTGGGAATTCATTTGACTCACTGAGAAGAGGCGTAAGGAAGCATTGACTCCATTCAGACGTGGAACACGCGCTGTCTTCTGGAGATGCAAGCTTGTGGAAGGGACTTACCTGTTCACTGTATGTGGGCCAGTCTTGGGGTGTGGAAATGGATCAGTGCTATTTACTTTCCTGGGTAACTGTAGTACTCACCTGATTTTACAGGACCTTTGCTTTATGAGAGCATCTCAACCCTTCTCTGTATGTGTGCACATCAGTGTGTGTGTGTAAGATCACTTTGGTTTTTGTGATGGGGTCTCTTGGTGGGCTGACTTTGCTGACATGGCTAGGGTAGCTGGCCAGTGAACCCTAGGGGTATGCTTGTCTCTGTTTCCCCAGTGTTTAGACGACAAATATGTACCACAATGTTTAGCTTAATAATTTATTTGTTAGTTTATTTATGTGTGTATATACTTGTGTTTATGTGTACTACATGTGTGGTCATACTCACAGAAACCTAAATAGGATGTCAGATCCCCTAGAGCTAGATTAACAGGTGGTTGTGAGCCACTATATAGGTGTTAGGAACTGAACTCTAGCCCTCTGTAAGACCACTTAGTGCTCTTACTGAGTTATCTCAGCAGCCAATGCCTAGCTTTTTCAAGTAGATTCTGGAAATTGAACTCAGATCTTTATTCTTGTATGATAAGCAATTTACTAAACTGTCTTCCAAGATCCAGAAACACCCCCTTTAAACAGAAACCCCTTTACTGAAAACTCACTGATGATGCTGAGAATGGGCAAAGAACATGTGGGCTGGATTTCCAAACAAGAATTGCTGATCTTCAAGATAATTGAGAAGGGAAGGTAATTAGAAATAATGGGGCTCTCCACCTCTGTGCTAATGAACTTATTTTGGGATGCATTTTATACAACTGAGTTTTGGAAATAACTAGCTTGTGCTGACAAAAATGTATTTCACAATTATGCTAGAATCTAAACTTTCAGAAGGATACGTGGTGAAAAATACACAGCTTCTTCTCCAGCCAATCACCCCTGAGGTTTCTGTGATTACACACTTGCTGTTTATATGTAAAGAAACTCCTTACATAAATGAAAGAATCTTTGTCAGTTCATGAAAACAATCACAAGGAAGTGGCTGGAGGGACAGCTCACGGGAAAGACCCGTGCTTAGCATGTGAAAGACCTTGGGATGGATCCTGTGTCCCTTGCCCCAAATCCCTCTGAAGATCCTTCTGTGACTTGCTTTTCCACTAGGCATTGTACTATGAGGGTCTTACTGAATCTGCATAAAACCCAGCAATGTTCTCTACGATGATCACTGACCTTGTGCTGTGTGAACGGACAATGATTTTTCTACCTTATTCTCTGATGAATAAAGTGTGTACTGCATCTTGGCTTTTACTGTTTCAAACAGTGCTGCAAACACTATTTTCACTAACGTGTTTGTGCACATCTACAGTTACAGCTGATAGATAAATTCATCCTCATTGGTACAATGCAAGCTTGTATTTATTGGGTAGCTATCACCTCCCGATGGAAATACCCACTCCTGAAGGGAAGAGAAGAGTTTCTAAGATTCAAGAGCAAACAACTCAGAACTCTCAGGAAGCTCCTGAAACTTACAAGATTCAAAAGGCTCTTGTGCAGGGTTATAGCAGTAACAACTTCTGGGAAGAAGAGTCTCTTTGACTGGCTGAGTTGCCCAAAAGGAGCAAGGAGCTCCAGGGAAACAGCTTTCCTGAGCTGTCACCAATGCTATAATAGGTTTTTCAGTCATGCAGTGCCTTGAGTAACCCACAATCCTATACATAATCCCTTACTGGGAATGCTTATGGTATTCCAAGTAAACTCACAGGTTTGCTTAGTGAGCTCTAGATTTTGTTTTCCCTTTTGGTCAATTGTTGCTGCCCTGTCTAGAGTAAGTAAACATTCGTTCATGTGTCCCAGGAGAAATCACACGGAAGTTTTTCTTGCTGTCCAGAAACGAGAATAATAGATTCTTTCTGCATCTTTCTGATACTTGAAAACTTCATGGGAGAAAACTATTTTTTTCATCTCTACAGTCACTCAGAGATATTAATTGAGCATCTGTGATGTGCCCTACACTGCGTGTTAGGTTCCGGGAACAGAAGGAAGAAAGAAACACAAGTAAATGGCAAATGGAAAAACACTTTCCCAAGGGAGTTTAGGGTGCAGATGGGAGAAACAAACGTGAATTAAATATTCACATAAGGAAATGTAAAATCACAACCTTGGTGAGTTCTGTAAATGCGTCATAGTTGATGAGCAGCTGAGAGGGAGCCAATCAAGGATGGACTGCAGCCAGGACACACTTCCTGTGGGAAAGGAGGGTTTATTCAATAATGTGAAGTGTAAAGTGGATAATCACTAGCCAAGGAGGAGAGGCGGGAGAAAGGAGGGCACTGCACAGGGAGAGTGAGCCTACTGTGTGCAGAGGTCCACAGGGAGAGTGAACCTACTGTGTACAGAGGTTCACAGGGAGAGTGAGCCTACTGTGTGCAGAGGTCCACAGGGAGAGTGACAAAACAAAACCCCCACTCCTTCCAGTAAAGGCAAGAAAAGCTGATATTGTCCACATTGCCAGTAGTAGCAGAATTTCAACCACAGAACAAATGATGAAACACCATCATGGCCTTCCTTACCTCACAGGCAGGTGCTGGTTTAGCCCAGACAGGTACAGTCCCCATTTTTGTCTCCTTTGGAAGCCGGAATCTTCACTAGAGAGTCACGGACAGACAAGTTCCAGTCTGTTACTCATTTGCTCTGCGACTTCAGGCTTCCAGCTTACAGAACTGGCTTCTTCCTCTGGATCACATGATGGGACCTCTCCTTTGAAACCCCTATTGAGAAGAAATAGCATTCAACAGCATGTGGTACCAGGGGGCTGCCAAGTGGTGACCCTTGTTGTTTAGCATACCACACATTTTTTCATAAAATGGATCGTCCTCCTGACACGCAGTCTTCTCAGTAACCTGAGGATGCTGATTTAAATACAGATGCTGCAAAATCAGGGTTGTTGAGACCCCTCCAGCCATTTGCTTGGCATGTTGTTAGCTCAGTCAATGGAAACGCTTGTTATTCGAGCATTAGGACCTGGGTTTGATTCCCGTTATCCATGCAAAATCAGGTCACGGTGACATGTGTTTGCAATCCCAGTACTGGGCAGGCAGAGCTGGCCTGATCCCTGAACCTCCCTGGCCAGCCTGATTTGGTGAGCTCCATGACCCAGGGGGAGAATCTGTCTTAGTAAACAAGGTGGACAACCCTGAGAAATGATACTTGAGGTTAACATCTGGATTCCACGTGCAAGCACACACATGTGCATGCTTATCTATACTCTTGTACACCCCCACTCACAATCACCCCTCCACACACACACTGTAGAGGGTGATATCTCACACAGGAAAAGCAAGCCATGAGGTATCATGTTCCGAATGACAGGAGCTTTGCCCCGTGAATTCTACAACACAGCAGCCCCTCACCTGCCGCCCAGGGATATGCTGGGCATGTGCTTTGGTGGTCTGCCCTTAGCCTCCCATGGGGCTGCAGGCTCATTTAACATGCAGAATCACATCGGCCCACACGTCTGCAATGAACTTTTATATACTTCCTCATTTTGTGAGCCTAATTAGCTAAGCCTGAGCCAGTGGGCTGGAGTAGATGGAAATGCCTTTAGAATAAAAATATCAGTTACCCTGAAAGCCTTTTGGAAATGTCAAGGAATAGCCAACTAACAAAATAGAACCCAAAACTGAAGCTCCCCTGCTGTCTGCTTTTTCTCAGAAAAGAAAGGGTTGATAAACAAATAAGTAGACGAATTAAAAAAGAAAAAAAGAAACCCAGACCTGGGTTTGAAATGGATCCTTCCCCCTCCAATACCCTAGGTATTGTTGACAAAGTCTGTTCTCTAAGAACCAGCAATCTTTGCAAATATCAAGCCTTTAGGAGCCTTAACTGCGGTAACATTTTATTATCAGAGGAGGTCAACAAGTGGTCCGGTCAGGAGAAGATAATGTATATGGGACAGAAATATGGCATAGAGCTGCCCTCTCTCAGTGTGTGGTGAATGCTGAGCGATGGGTGCTCTTGGAAGAAATAGGGCTGCAGAGGAGTGGCAATGAACACGGTCCTGGCAAAGTGGAGAGTATTAGCTCCTTTCTTGCTGCTGTGACAAGATCCTGACAGAAACCACTTACAAAACGGCTTATTTGGCTCACAGTTTAGGGTGCAGCCTATCATGGTGGGGATGGCATGGTGGCGGGAGTGTGAGGCACTTGGCCACATTACCTCCACTGCCAAGAAGGATGGAGAGATAAATGCCGGTCCTCAGATCACTTCCTTCTTTTTACACAGTTTAGGAGGGCAGGGAGAGATGAACTTTGAGGATGCAAGTTCACAAGGTAGCTCAGCACCAATGGCCATACTGGGTTGCAGTGGGCCCTCTGGGGTGTCCTGAGGAAGGCAGTGAGATCTCTAGGCCTGGATCAGCTGCTGGAGGTGGGCCAGCCTGAGAAGGCTATGGCTTAGGTAGGGGAGGGACCTTGGAGGGCTGAGGACTGGTTGCTCTGTTTATAGTTTCCCACTGACTGGACTCACAAGTGCTCACTGAAGAGAGTGTCTGAGCAGTAGACCTCCATCTACCCAAGACCTACTATGGCTTTAATGTGGTTTCTCTCCTACCAGACTCATCTTTTTCATCTTAAAGTTTAACACACAGAATGGATATTAGGAACTTAAAGAGATAATTAGGGCTTTTCCCCCATGAATGGATTAATCTGTTCATTCAATTAATGGATTAATGAGTTTGCTTAAAAATAGGTTTGCTGTAAAAGCGAGTATGGGGGACAGCAAGATGGAAGATGGCCCGGAGGTAAAGGCACTTTGCTGCCAAGCCTGGCAACCTCAGTTTGACCCCTGGTACTCATATGGTAGGACAGAACCAATTCTGGTCACTTCTCCATTGTCCTTTGGTCTCCATGGGCAGCTTTTTAAGCCAGTGTGGAAGTTGGGGAGATAGGTCAGTTTGTAAGGTGCTTGTCTTGTAAGGAGAAAGACCTAAGTTTGATTCTCTGAACCACATTATAGAAGTAAAGCTTCACATGGTGATGCATACTTGTAATCCCAGAACTGAAGAGGCAGAGACAGGGTTCCTGAGGCTTTCTGGTCAGCAAGCCTATTCTACCTGTTGAGGACCAAGAAGATGAGAGACCCTGCCGCAAAACACAAGGTGGATGGCTCCTGAGGAAAAACACCTAAAGCTGTGCTCTGCCTTCCACATGTACATGTACACATATGTATGTATGTCCGCTGAACATGTACACACACAGAGACACAGACACAGACACAGACACACACACACACACACACACACACACACACACACACACACACACATCCAGGGTGGTTGGGTAGGGAGAGAGAGACTTGGATTCCAAAAAAAAAAATGGAAAGTTTTAGGGGTGGCTAAGGCAAGAACTGTGAATGTATTTGACTAGAAGGTGCTGGATGAATGGTAGATAATAAGGGTAAGGATACCCAGCAAGAGGTGATGGGTGGGCACAGTGGGAGGCAGAGCTGGAGAATGGGGGACTAAGCACAAACTGATAGAGCAGCAGATGTAACAGAGAGATTCCGCACAGGAAGCCATGAGAGCTGGACGGCCTGACAGTCAGGTTGAGCCAGTGTACGATCTGCAGAGCAGTTCCCCAATGCTGTGGACCCGTCCACGCTTCCGCCTTTCACCGTTGTGCGTTTTGTGTCTCCTGTCCCCTTGCTTTGATGCTGGAAGCTGTTACTGAGAAGAGAGATGACCAAGTCACACTAACGTTGCAGAAAACTGACAGATGATTTATGCAGAAAACACATCAACAGAGGTGGGGCCTCAGGTGCAGGCTGGGGAGTTATCTGAAACCGGAAAATAGAAATATGGAAACAGGTGACGCCTCCTCTGCGTAGACTTTTTTGAACGGGATGGTCGTTGTCAAGTTCTTTTTTGCAAATAAAAATTTATATTTTCTCTACAAGTTTTCTTCTGTTCTGTATGGAAATTCAAATCAGATAAGCGCCAAGGCAATAAGAATCTAAAGTCAATTTCATGGAGATTTTGTAATGACTGAGCTGTGAAAAGGAGGATGAGTGTTTCAGATTGTGTGTTTCAGCCTCTGAAGAGACTGGAATGGCAGATTCCGCGAATGCGTGTTCATGTCTGTGCATGTGAACACGTGTGCGGAGGACAGAAGATGACATTGAGTATTTTCGTTAACTGCTTCTCAACATTATTGTTTTTTGCAACAGAATCTCTCATTGAACTGGAGCTCACCAATTTGGTGAGGCTGGCCCATAGGTCCTAGGGATTGGCCAGCCTCTGCCTCCTGAATGCTGAGAATTTAGTGTTTTCTGCCTCTTTCTCCTCCACTTCCTTCCCACTCCCTTCTTCACATGGGTGCTGGGGATTAGAACTCAGGTCCTCATGTTTGTATGACAGCACTTTACTTACTGAGCCTTCGTCCCATCCCTTGTCTCTAACTTTTATTTTCCCAATCTCACGTAGATCTCATGTAACGAAGAGATGAGAAGCTGCTGGGGGTAGCACAGGCTGGTTATCCTGGGGCCTGGCCGCTCTTATTTTCCAGGGTCAGGGACAGATCCACTGCTTGTTCCTCCAGCTCCGTGATGAGCTGCCTGACAGTGTGGGCTGTGCACAAGATGGGAGGTCTCAGGCCATGATGCTCAGTGAGGACCAAGGACTGTTCCATCTGAGGCTTTCTTTGTAGGATTGCTGTTGGTGCTTGCAGAGCACAGCTCAACGTACTGTGTGACTGAGCTCGGCTCTCAGTGATATTGTCCCCATTTCACAGATGAGGACATTGAGTTTGGGAGTTCACACTTTGAGATCTATGTAAGGATTGGGCTCCCATGGCTAAGAAGTTATAAAGAACAATTGTGTGGTTCCGATCTAGGTTCAGACACGGTCACTGGGGATTGTTGCACAAACATGAAGACTTGTGTTCCATCTGCAACACTAGTGTAAAAAAGCCAGCAGAGTGTCTTACATCTGTAATCCCAGCACCTGGGAGGTAGAGCTAGAGTGGCCCAGGGCTCTCTGGCTGACTGAGTTCACAGGCGTAACTGTTCAGGAGGGGACTCTGTCTCCAAAGGTAAGGTGGAGAGCGACAGAGAAGGGTGTTAACCTCTGGCTTCTGCGGGCACAGGCATGTACTTCCCTATACACACACATGCCAACAGTGCTTTCTGCCAGAGCAGATTTTCAGCCTTAGTGGTGACCTACCTAGGTCTTCAGGTGTGGGCAGGAGGCCAGGTGCTACTGGCAGAGAGAGACCCTAAAGATTACATATAGATCTCAACCTTAGTAGATGACATGTAGGCTGGAGTTAACTTAGGAACATGCGATGATCCTTCTCCATCAAAGACATTTTAACGGTAAGTACTGCAGTAGCATAGGGGGCTGGGAACGCACTGAATTTTTTCTGGGAGGGCTAAGTGGCAGAGCTCGGCCCGCTGCCAGGGTCGGCCATGTGCTTAATCCCAGGTCTTGGCACACCGGCAAGTGCTCAAGGCTCCGTGTGGCTTGCTATGGCCCTTGGCTGCGCCTCACAGCCAGCCGAGCTGAGCAGCTGCAGCATGGAAACCTTTAGTTAAAGAGCAACTGGCAGCAACGCGGAGGGCTCAGCTCATAAACTTTTATTTAAGAGAGATGAAAGACTGCTCAGCAGAGTGATTCGAAGCCCAGAAACCTGCATGTACCTGTGGGAGTGGGGTTGGAAGGCCAGCTCCTACCAGTACGCCCCTTTCTAGACTGTCCACTGTTCTTAGCGCTGCACCAGAGGCTTTGAAGGTCCTGTCTATAAAATGTTCTCATCCAATCAGCAAGGAAGAGTCATCTACAGAAGCCCTGAGGTCATAGGACTTTCTCCATGTGAGCTGAGGGTGCCACCCTCTGGCTTGCTCCTGTGTGGAGTCTGAGTCTCTCTTTCTCTATTATTATTATTATTATTATTATTTTTATTTTTATTACTGTTATTATTTGAGACAGGATCTCTTGCAACCCAGGCTGACCTTAAACTTGCTACATAGCTGAGGACAACCTTAAACTACTGATCCTCCTGCCTTCATCTCCCAAGTACCTCTGGGATTGTACATGTGTCTCATGCAACCTTATTTTTGTAGTCTGGGACTTACACCGGGGGCTTCATGCATGGTAGGCAAGGACTCTATAAACTGAGCCACATCCCCAGCCCCCATCGTCCTCATTTTGATCAAACCCCGTTCAAGCGGGCCTGAAGAGGTCCTCTATAGAAAGCTTGAAGCACAAGAGGGTTAGTTGTCAGAGCAGCACTAATGGGGCGTCCTCAAAGAAAAGACACTAATGCGGAAACAGCAGGTGACATTCAGAAACCAGAAAGAGCAGCTTGCCTCACCAAAGCCCCAGGAGCCCTCACCAGGAAGACGTGAATGATGGCTACAGCTCCTTGTTGGAGGCAAGCTCACGGTTGACTCGGCCTGCCACCTTCTCCTTGAAGCAAGAGTGAGGAAAGGAGGCTGCATCCTGTGTGTTTTCCTCACTGTTCATCTGGAGGTTACAAAGAGAAGGTGGGGGAGGGGCTGGCGTCTTCTTTCGTCTGCTGTTTTCCTGGTTGGGCAATACCGTTTAACAAGGAGGTTTGACAGATCATTTGGGGCATAGGCCTAGGTAGTAAAACAAACTGTCTTCCATAGCGTGGGTTCTTTGATGACCACAATGGGCAAATGTGGGGCAGGAGTAGGGAATGGAGGAAGAGTCAGGGAAGCTGGGTTTCCCAGGAAAAGCAGACAAGGAACCCCTTGCAGGAAGAACTGGCCAAGAGGCGCTCTGTATGTAGGGCATGTATACATGTGTGTGCACATGCAGAGGCAGGGGACATCCACAGGTGATGTTCCTCAGGTGATGCCCCCTGTTTTTTTAAGATAGGGTCTTTCACTAGCGTGGAACCCTCCAAGAAGGCTAGACTGATTGGCAGGTGAACCCTGGGTTCTGTCTCCACAGTGCTGTCTTCACAGCCCTGTACCTGGCTTTCTAGAAGGTGCATTCTGGGAGTGAACTTTATTTTGTGACTAGGTCCTTTATTGATTGAGCTGTCTTCTCAGACCAAGAGAGACTTGAGAAGCAAGAGTACCTCTGTTCAAGCTTGGTTCAACAATACTGAGAAATTTCCATTTTTGAGCTTTCTGTGTCTCCAGTTACCCTCCTTCCCTAACTCCAAAAGGGAGGGTCAGCAAATGCATTGATTGCAAAAGGCTGTTTTCTGCACCTTCCTCCAGAGAGCTCACTCCAAGGCTCTGTTCTGCACCTTCCTCCAGAGAGCTCACTCCAAGGCTCTGTTCTGCACTCTTCTTCCAGAGAGCCAGCTCCAGCTCTCAAGGCAGCAAGCTGGAGGCTTGGTATGTTTCCCAGACACTTCTTCCTGTATTGTGTTTGAAGCTGCCTCACCTGGTATGGTACCTAACCCTCAGTTCTTCTGAAGTCATCTATGGGCACATATGCAGATTCCTTGATACTACAGGGCAAATGTTTTAAAGACAAGCCATCTTGGAGAAATTTGCATTTTAACTAATATTTAAAAAAATACGTAAAAACCTTCTTGTTTGTGGTCTTGGAGAAAACCCGTTCTCAAGTCACTGGTTTGACAGGGCTGTTGCTGGATTTGGTCTCTGTTTGGACTGGCTCAGCCTTTGTGATGCTGGGAGATTTGGTTGCCTGCCAGTTGTTCTTTTGTGAAGGGGTGAAAAATTCTTTAGTGCTTTTCTTAGAAGAATAATGTGTTAGAATTGCTATCTAACTGATGACTGAAAAAAGAGCTGTCAAAAATTTTCAAGCTATTTGAAGTGGTCAAATGTTTCCATTTTTTCTTTTAGTCTTTTAAGACCTTTGAAATGGATGCACATTTGTGCTATGAATATTTATAATTATTACAATAGGGTCATCTTCTTTAATAAAGAGAAGAAGAAAACACTTGCACATTTACACCTCAAAGTCTTTTGTTTTTAAATAAAGCTTTACTGGAACACAGCCATACCTGTCTATGGACATGTTGCCTATGGCATTTATTCATTCTTTGTTTTAAAGAGATGTATTCTTAGTCTGTTATTTAGGCTGACCTTGACTCTCTGGATTCCAGCCATCTTCTTGCTGCAGTGCTCCCCAATCCCCCGGAGCTGGGATTACAGGCATTTGCCAATGTACCAGGCTTTGTCTGGCTCTTTATAATGAATGTTTCCTGACTCTGGTTTCAACTGAATTTTCTCTAAGATCTTTCTATCAGTGTCTGTATTGACACCATTTTCTTCCCCTTCAGCACAGCAAGGATGAGTTATAGGATTACTCTGCAAGAAGGCTTTGGTGGCTGCCACCTTCTTGCTATTGTACTTGGTGTTAGAATGGAGGATTCTAAATATGACTTTGTACACATATGCAAGGAGTTCAAAAGGTGGACACTCAGAAGGGGAGCTGCTATGTAAAAAGACCATCAGCCTTAGGTTTAGATAAAATTCACTCTCCAAAGATGCTGTACCTATGTAGCCATTTGGCATTCAGGGATAAATGTACCAATTTGCCTGAATAAAATCCACCACCACCACTACCACCACCACCACCAGCAGCAGCAGCAGCAACAGCAGCAGCAGCAACAATAGCAATAACAACACAGAACTCTTAGGAACAAAGAGATGGTTTAGGGGTAAAGAATGCTTGCTGCTCCTTCAGAGGACCTATATTTGGATCCCAGCCTCCATATTAGTTGATTCTGCCTATAACTCCAGTTTCAGGTGATCTGATGCCCTTTTATATCCTCTGAGGGCACCTAAACTCACATTCCCATGTGCACACATAATAATAATAATCTTATAAACTCAGAATTCTCAATAACCTGCTTTCTAGCATAAATATGGTCCTCAACCCCAAATGCTCAGAGAAAGGAGACACAAAGCATCTGGGAACTTGACTTAATAACATCTGGGTGCCAAAGTGGTACACATGTCACAGAACTTAGATAATAGAGACCTGATATGCCTATTCCATGTATGTATGTATGTATGTATGTTTGTTTGTTTGTATGTATATATGTGTGTATGTATGTTTTAGAAACAAGTTCTCTGTATATATCCTGGCTGCCCTGGACTCACCATGTAGAGCAAGGTGGCCTCTTCCCTTTAAGGTGGAGAAAGGCTTCATGGAAAAAAGCCTTCACCTGGTCTGGAAAGATCAGGATGCTTAGCCAAAGTGAGGCCACTCTGGGAGATGACTTAGGCAGACTCTGTTTTCCCTGCTCAGTGAAAGGCAAGTTCCATCTCTTTTAGAAAATAGTTTATTTTATGGGAATGGGAAGTGTGTGTATGTGTGTGTGTCTGCGCATCATGATTGTGCATTGCCTGTGGAGGCCATTAAAGGTAGACAGATCCTGTAGAACTGGAGTCAACAGATGATTGTGCGTTGCCGTGAGTATACTGGGAAGCAAACCTGGTCCTCTGGAGGAGAAGCCAGGGCTGCTAACCACTGTTAACCACCACTTCTCCAGCCCCAAGTTCAATTTCTTTCTTTCTTTCTTTCTTTCTTTCTTTCTTTCTTTCTTTCTTT
>JABTXL010021306.1:5710112-5746815 GCA_025134845.1 Neodon shergylaensis | reverse complement strand
GGTGTGTGGCTGGACATGCTATGGATGTGGGCTGGTGTGTGGCTGGAGACATGCTATGGATGTGCTAGAACTTGGTGGGATATTTCATGATCACAGAGAGGAAAGGTCACAGCAGTAGAGAAAAGTCAATTCTTAGCTGATCTGCTCACCCATAAGGTACTTGTCCCATCAAACAATCAGGAACAATCTCATCGTCCCGAGTTGGACAAAATGTAGATGAGAAGAGGGAAGATAGTGTTAAAAAAAATCTTTAACATTTGTAAAGCACAAATAGGGCTAGGGAGATGACTCTCTATAAAACATTGAGTTAATTCTTCAGAACCCATGTGAAAAAGTTGGGTGTGGTGGCATAGGCTTGTCATTCCACTGCTGGGGAGGCAGAGGTTGTCCCTGGGACTGGAAAGACTGCCCGCTTAGTCTACTTGGTTAGTTCCATGGCAGGGAGAGACCTTGTCTAAAAAGCTGATCATTCACCAACCCAGATACAAACCTTTGATCTAGCATGATGACCTGGCTGAATGATACGCTGGTCCAATAATGGCACAAATGGTATGGGAACAACCAATTACTACATGATTTCCTACATGGACTTAAGGTCCACTCCATGAGATGAAACCATGCCTGACACTTCTCAGGTGGCCAAGAATTGAGACTAAATATACAAAGACCTAGGGAAATCCAAACATTATTCTTCTTCTAAAGGAACATACAATAAACTGACTCCCAATGATTTTCTGCTGTATCTATAGATCAGTGAGGCTCCCTCCTACAGAAGATGGGAACTAATACAGAGATCCAGAACTGGGCAATGTGTGGTGAGTGAGAGACTAATGGAATGTCCTAAGCATATTTCTTCATCAGATTCCTTCTTAGGGCTCAGGGAATTATATGGATGAGGAAATTTTAAGATTGTAAGAGCCAAAGGGGATGGGAACTGTGTCTTCCAGCTACAAAATGACTGAAACATAGGCACTCACAGAGACTGTGGCAGCCTGCATAAAAACTTCATAGGTCCAAACCAGACAAGATTCTTGCATTAAGTTGGGAAAGTAGACATGAGTTCCCATTCTAAACAAGGAAGCTATCTCTAGAGGATAAACATACACAAAGGAAAAGTTAGTGTCCCCCAGGGAGTCCCACTGAGCATAGTCAACATACTTAAGAGCAAACAAGTCCCATGTCCAGGAGTAGATGGTCACCACAAAATGATCTCAAAGGAATTTTTGGATTTTTTAAATTTTTGTCTCATTATACATTGTTTGTGATTTTTTTTTAAAAACCCTTACTGGGATCAAGGGGATATGTATTGGAAAGGAAGAAGTTAAGCTTTCGTTATTTGCAGATGATACGATAGTATACATAAGCGACCCCAAAAACTCTACCATAGAACTCCTACAGCTGATAAACACCTTTGGTAATGTGGCAGGATACAAGATCAACTCCAAAAAATGAGTTGCCTTCCTATACACTAATGATAAGGAAGCAGAGAGGGAAAACAGAGAAACATCACCTTTCACGATAGCCACAAATAACATAAAATATCTTGGGGTAACTCTGACCAAGGAAGTGAAAGATCTATTTGACAAGAACTTTAAGTTTTTGAAGAAAGAAATCGAAGAGGACACCAGAAAATGGAAGGATCTCCCTTGCTCTTGGATTGGGAGGATCAACATAGTAAAAATGGCAATTCTACCAAAAGCAATCTATAGATTCAATGCAATCCCCATCAAGATCCCAGCAAAATTCTTCAAAGATCTGGAGAAGACAATAATCAACTTTATATGGAAAAACAAAAAACCCAGGATAGGCAAAAACAATGTTATACAATAAAGGATCGTCTGAAGGCATTACCATCCCTGACTTCAAACGCTATTACAGAGCTACAGTATTGAAAACAGCTTGGTATTGGCATAAAAACAGAGATGGTGACCAATGGAATCAAATAGAAGACCCTGACTTTAACTCACAAACCTATGAACACCTCATTTTCGATAAAGGAGCTAAAAGTATACAATGGAAAAAAGAGAGCATCTTCAACAAATTGTGTTAGCAAAACTGGATGTCAATCTGTAGAAGAATGAAAATAGACCCATATCTATCACCATGCACAAAACTCAAGTCCAAATGGATTAAAGACCTCAATATCAGTCCTAACACACTTAACCTGATAGAAGAGAAAGTGGGAAGTACCCTACAACAGATGCGCACAGGAGACCACTTCCTATGTATAACGCCAGCAGCACAGACATTAAGGGCCTCATTGAATAAATGGGACCTCCTGAGACTGAGAAGCTTCTGTAAAGCAAAGGACACTGTCACTAAGACAAAAAGGCAACCCACTGACTGGGACAAGATCTTCACCAACCCCGCAACTGACAAAGGTCTGATCTCCAAAATATATAAAGTACTCAAGAAACTAGACTTTAAAATGCTAATTAACCCAATTATAAAATGGGGCACTGAGCTGAACAGAGAATTCTCAACAGAAGAAGTTCAAATGGCCAAAAGACACTTAAGATCATGCTCAACTTCCTTAGCGATCAGGGAAATGCAAATCAAGACAACTTTAAGATACCATCTTACACCTGTCAGAATGGCTAAAATAAAAAATACCAATGATAGCCTTTGCTGGAGAGGTTGTGGAGAAAGGGGTACACTCATCCATTGCTGGTGGGAATGCAAACTTGTACAACCACTTTGGAAAGCAGTGTGGCAGTTTCTCAGGAAATTCGGGATCAACCTACCCCTGGACCCAGCAATACCACTCTTGGGAATATACCCAAGAGATGCCCTATCATATGACAAAAGTATATGCTCAACTATGTTCATAGCAGCATTGTTTGTAATAGCCAGAACCTGGAAACAACCTAGATGCCCTTCAATGGAAGAATGGATGAAGTATGGAATATATACATATTAGAGTACTACCCAGCAGTAAAAAACAATGACTTCTTGAATTTTGCATACAAATGGACGGAAATAGAAAACACTATCCTGAGTGAGGTAAGCCAGACCCAAAAAGAGGAACATGGGATGTACTCACTCATATTTGGTTTCTAGCCATAAATAAAGGACATTGAGCCTATAATTTGTGATCTTAGAGAAGATAAATAAGAAGGTGAACCCAAAGAAAAACAAATAGACATTCTCCTGAATATTAACCTTCATCAGGCGATGAAAGGAGACCGAGACAGACACCCACACTGGAGCACCAGACTGAAATCTCAAGGTTCAAATTAGGAGCAGAAGGAGAGAGAGAGCACGAGCAAGGAACTCAGGACCGTGAGGGGTGCACCCACACACTGAGACAATGGGGGGATGTTCTATCGGGAACTCACCAAGGCCAGCTGGCCTGGGTCTGAAAAAGCCTGGGATAAAACTGGACTCGCTGAACGCTGGACATAGCGGACAATGAGGACTGCTGAGAACTCAAGAACAATGGCAATGGTTTTTTTTTTACATTATTTTTATTAAAAAAAAAATCCCTGCTTCCTCCCAGCCTCCCATTTCCCTCCCTCTCCTCCCGCCCCTCTCCCCCTCCCCCCACTCCTCTCCCCCTCCCTCTCCAGTCTGAAGAGCAGTCAGGGTTCCCTGCCCTGTGGAAAGTCCAGGGTCTTCTCCCCTCCATCCAGGTCTAGGAAGGTGAACATCCAAACTGGCTAGGCTCCCACAAAGCCAGAACATGAAGTAGGAACAAAACCCCATGCCATTGTCCTTGGCTTCTCATCAGCCCTCATTGTCCGCCATGTTCAGAGAGTCCAGTTTTATACCATGCTTTTTCAGTCACAGTCCAGCTGGCCTTGGTTAGCTCCCAATAGATCAGCCCCACTGTCTCGGTGGATGAGTGCACCTCTCGTGGTCCTGACTTCCATGCTCATGTTCTCCCTCTTTTCTGCTCCTCATTGGGACTTTGGGAGCTTAGTCCGATGCTCCAGTGTGGGTCTCTGTCTCTATCTCCATCCATCGCTAGATGAAGGTTCTATGGTGATATGCAAGATATTCATCAGTATGGCTATAGGATAGAGTCATTTCAGGTTCCCTATCCTCAGCTGCCCAAGGAACTAACTGGGGACATTGCTCGGGGCAACTGGGGGCCACTCTAGGTTCATGTCTCTTACCAACCCTAAGGTGGTTCCCTTAATTAAGTTATGTGATTCCCTGCTCCTCTATCCAACCTTGTTTTATCCCCAATCATCCCGTTTCCCCAAGTTCCCCCCATCCTCCCCTTCTCACTTTTCTCTCCCCATCTCCCCTTACCCCCATCCCACTCCACCCCCAAGGTCCCAATTTTTTTTGCCCAGCAATTTTGTCTATTTCCCATAGCAGGGATAATAACTATATGTTTTTCTTTGGGTTCACCTTCTTATTTAGCTTCTTTAGGATCACAAATTATAGACTCAGTGACCTATATTTATGGCTAGAAACCAATTATGAGTGAGTACATCCCATGATCCTCTTTTTGGGTCTGGGTTACCTCACTCAGGATAGTGTTTTCTATTTCCATCCATTTACATGCAAAATTTGAGAAGTCATTGTTTTTTATGGCAGAGTAGTACTCTAATGTGTATATATTCCACACTTTCTTCATCCATTCTTCCATTGAAGGGCATCTAGGTTGTTTCCAGGTTCTGGCTATTACAAATAATGCTGCTATGAACATAGTTGAACAAATGCTTTTGTCATATGATAGGGCATCTCTTGGGTATATTCCCAAGAATGGTATTGCTGGGTCCAGGGGTAGGTTGATCCCGAATTTCCTGAGAAACCACCACACTGATTTCCAAAGTGGTTGCACAAGTTTGCATTCCCACCAGCAATGGATGAGTGTACCCCTTTCTCCACAACCTCTCCAGCAAAGGCTATCATTGGTGTTTTTGATTTTAACCATTCTGACAGGTATAAGATGATATCTTAATGTTGTTTTGATTTGCATTTCCCTGATCGCTAGGAAGTTGAGCATGACCTTAAGTATCTTTTGGCCATTTGAACTTCTTCTGTTAAGAATTCTCTGTTCAGTTCAGTGCCCCATTTTTTAATTGGGTTAATTAGCATTTTAAAGTCTAGTTTCTTGAGTACTTTATATATTTTGGAGATCAGACCTTTGTCTGTTGCAGGGTTGGTGAAGATCTTGTCCCAGTCAGTGTGTTGCCTTTTTGTCTTAGTGACAGTGTCCTTTGCTTTACAGAAGCTTCTCAGTTTCAGTAGGTCCCATTTATTCAATGTTGCCCTTAATGTCTGTGCTGCTGGGGTTATACTTAGGAAGTGATCTCCTGTGCGCATCTGTTGTAGGGTATTCCCACTTTTTCTTCTATCAGGTTCAGTGTGTTAGGACTGATATTGAGGTCTTTAATCCATTTGGACTTGAGTTTTGTGCATGGTGATAGATATGGGTCTATTTTCATTCTTCTACAGGTTGACATCCAGTTGTGCCAGCACCATTTGTTGAAGATGCTTTCTTTATTCCATTGTATACTTTTAGCTCCTTTATCGAAAATGAGGTGTTCATAGGTTTGTGAGTTAAAGTCAGGGTCTTCTATTCGATTCCATTGGTTCTCTGTTTTTATGCCAGTACCACACTGTTTTCATTACTGTAGCTCTAGAGTTTGAAGTCAGGGATTGTAATGCCTCCAGAAGTTCCTTTATTGTATAAGATTGTTTTGGCTATCCTGGGTTTTTTGTTTTTCCATATAAAGTTGATTATTGTCCTCTCAAGATCTGTGAAGTATTTTGATGGGATCTTGATGGGGATTGCATTGAATCTATAAATAGCCTTTGGTAGAATTGGCATTTTTACTATGTTGATCCTCCCAATCCAAGAGCAAGGGAGATCCTTCCATTTTCTGGTATCCTCCTCAGTTTCTTTCTTCAATGTCTTAAAGTTCTTGTCAAATAGATCTTTCACTTCCTTGGTTAGAGTTACCCTAAGAGATTTTATGCTGTTTGTGGCAATTGTGAAAGGTGATGATTCTCTGATTTCCCTCTCTGCTTCCATAACATTTGTGTATAAGAGGGCGACTGATTTTTTGGAGTTGATCTTGTATCCTGCCACATTACTAAAGGTGTGTATCAGCTGTAGGAGTTCTTTGGTGGAGTTTTTGAGGTTGCTTATGTACACTATCATATCATCTGCAAATAACGAAAGTTTAACTTCTTCCTTTCCGATTCGAATCCTTGTGATCCCCTTATGTTGTCTTATTGCTATTGCTAAAACTTCAAGCAGAATATTGAAGAGGTATGGAGAGAGTGGACAGCCTTGTCGTGTTCCTGATTTTAGTGGGATGGCTTTGAGTTTCTCTCCGTTTAATTTGATGTTAGCTGTCGGCTTGCTGTAAATAGCTTTTATTATATTTAGCTATGACCCTTGTATCCCTAATCTCTCCAAGACTTTTATCATAAAAGGATGTTGAATTTTGTCAAATGCTTTTTCAGCATCTAATGAAACGATCATATGGTTTTTTTCTTTCAGTTCATTTATATGATGAATTACATTGATAGATTTTCGTATGTTGAACCAGCCCTCCATCTCTGGGATGAAGCCTACTTGATCATAATGGATAATTTTTCTAATGTGTTCTTGGATTTGGTTTGCCAGTATTTTGTTGAGGATTTTTGCATCGATTTTCATGAGTGAGATTGGCCTATAATTCTCTTTCTTGGTTGAGTCTTTGTGCGGTTTTGGAATTTGGCAATGACTCTTCTATTTCTATGTTGTGAAATACATTTAGGAGTATAGGTATTAGGTCTTCTTGGAAATTCTGGTAGAATTCCGCATTGAAACCATCTGGTCCTGGGCTTTTTTTGGTAGGGAGGTTTTTGATAACCGCTTCTAATTCTTCGTGACTAACAGGTCTATTTAGATTGTTCACCTGTTCCTGGTTTAACTTTGGTATATGATATTTATCTAAAAAAGTGTCCATTTCTTTTAGATTTTCTAGTTTTGTGGCATACAGGCTTTTGTAGTAAGATCTAATGATTCTCTGAATTTCCTCTGTGTCTGTGGTTATGTCCCCCTTTTCATTTCTGATCTTATTAATTTGCAAATTCTCTCTCTGCCGTTTGATTAGTTTGGATAGGGGTTTATCAATCTTGTTGATTTTCTCCAGGAACCAGTATTGTTTCATTGATTCTTTGGATTGTTTTCTGTGTTTCTATTTTGTTGATTTCAGCCCTCAGTTTGATTATTTCCAGTCTTCTACTCCTCCTAGGTGAGTCTGCTTCTGTTTTTTCTAGAGCTTTCATGTGGGCTGTTAAGTCTCCAATGTGTGCTTTCTCTGTTTTCTTTAAGTGGGCACTTAGTGCTATTAACTTTCCTCTTAGGACTGCTTTCATAGTGTCCCATAAGTTTGAGTATGTTGTTTCTTTATTTTCATTGAATACCAGGAAGACTTTAATTTCTTTCTTTATTTCTTCCTTTATCCAGGTGTGGTTCAGTAGTTGACTGTTCAGTTTCCATGAATTTGTAGGCTTTCTGGGGGTAGCCTTGTTGTTGAATTCTAACTTTAATCCATGGTGATCTGATAAGACACAGGTGGTTACTAATATTTTTTTTGTAATTGTGGATGTTTGCTTTGTTACTGACTATGTGGTCAATTTTCTAGAAGGTTCCATGAGCTGCAGAGAAGAAGGTATATTCTTTCCTATTTGGGTGGAATGTTCTATAGATGTCTGTTAAGTCCATTTGCTTCATTACCTCCATTAATTCTCTTGTTTCTCTTTTAGGTTTCTGTCTGATTGACCTGTCCATTGGTGAGAGAGGAGTGTTGAAGTCTCCTACTATTAGTGTGTGCGGTTTGATGGCTGCCTTGAGTTTTAACAATGTTTCTTTTATGTACATGGGTGCTTTTGTATTAGGGACATAGATATTCAGGATTGAGACTTCATCCTGATGAACTGTTCCTGTTATGAGTATAAAATGCCCCTCTCCATCTCTTCTCATTGATTTAAGTTTGAAGTCAACTTTGTTAGAGATTAGTATGGTCACACCTGCTTGTTTCTTAGGTCAATTTGCTTGATAAGCCTTTTCCCAGCCCTTTACTCTGAGTAGGTGCCTGTCTTTGTGGTTGAGGTGTGTTTCTTGTAAACAGCAGAATGTTGGATCCTGTTTTCTTATCCAATCTTTTAGCCTGTGCCTTTTTATAGGTGAGTTGAGTCCATTGACATTAAGTGATATTAATGACCAGTGGTTGTTAACTCCGGTCACTTTTTTAGTCATAGAGTTTGTGTGTTTCCCTTCCTTGAGTTGTGCTGGTGAAGGGTCTCTAGATGTCTGAGTTATTGTGGTCATTGTTGGACTCTTTGGTTAGTGCTTTTCCTTCTATTCTTTCTGTAAGGCTGGATTTGTGGCTACGTATTGTTTAAATTTGTTTTTATCCTGGAAAGTTTTATTTTCTCCATTTATAGTGAGCGAAAGCTTGGCTGGATATAGTAGTCTGGGCTTGCATCCATAGTCTCTTAGTTTCTGCAGTACATCTATCCAGGACCTTCTGGCTTTCATGGTTTCCTGATAGGTTTACCTTTATAAGTAACTTGACCTTTTTCCTTTGCAGCTCTTAATATTCTTTCTTCATTCTGTATGCTTTGTGTTTTGATTATTATATGGCGAGGGGATTTTTTTTTGATCCAGCCTATTCGGTGTTCTGTATGCTTCTTGAACCTTCATAGGTATATCTTTCTTTAGGTTGGGAAAATTTTCTTCTATAGTTTTATTAAATATATTTTCTGGACCGTTGAGCTGCACTTCTCCTTCTTCTACTCCTATTATTCTTAGGTTTGGTCTTTTTATTGTGTCCCAGATTTTCTGAATGTTTTGTGATGAGAGTTTGTTGGACTTGCTATTTTCTTTGATCAGTGTGTTTATTTTCTCTATGTTATCTTCAGAATCTGGGATTCTTTCTTCTATCTCTTGTATTCTGTTGGTTATGCTTGTTTCTGTAGTCTCTGTTTGTTTACTTAAAATTTCCATGTCCAGTCGACCCTCTGCTTGTGTTTTCTTCTTTGCCTCCATTTCAGTTTTCAAGTCTTGAACTGTTTCCATTATCTGTTTGATTGTTTTTCCTTGGTTTTCTAAGGTATCATTCACTGATTTATTCAATTCTTCAAACTTTCTGTTATATTTCTCATCCATTTCTATAAGGGTGTTCTTTACATGCTGTTTAAGGGCATCAATCACTTTCATAAAGTCAATTTTTTTCTACTTCTTCTTGATTAAGGTGTTCATGTCCTCCTGTTGTGAGGTCGCTGGTTTCTGATGGTTTCATGTTGCTTTTCAGATTGTTGGGTGAATTCTTGCATTGGCGCCTGCCCATCTCTTCCTCCGAATGCCCCCCTATGGATCTTCTTTAACAGGATCAGGTCTTCTTGCCTACTGATGTACCTTCCCAGTGATGGCTCTCCCCAGTGATAGCTCTCCTGGTGCCGAGATCAGATCTCCGTGCCCAATGATGGCTCTCCCCAATGCTGGCTCTCCTGGCGCCGAGATCAGGTCTCCGTGCCCAGTGCTGGCTCTCCTGGCACCGAGAGACCCGTGCTGGCTCTCCTGGCGCCGAGATCAGGTCTCCATGCTGGTTGGGTAGCTCGTAAACAAAGTGCCTACCTTGCTTGGTGCAGGCAGGCTATTGAAACAAAGGAACTCCCACCCACCTTGATGCCCTGAGGATTCGGACCCAGCACCCAGACAGGCTGAGCTGGGTGATGTTGTGTGCCCCAAGAGGGCAGAGGGGCCGAAGAGGGGAGGGTTCTGGATGCAAGCTGGGTGGGATAGGAAGAAAGAGGCAGTATGCAGGGAGTAGAGGCCCTGCAGAGAGCCCAGGAAGGATAGGGGGTTGAGGAACTTCTGAGTTCCCTGTCCCACGGCAATGGGTTTTTGATCCTACTGCACGTACTGGCTTTGTGGGAGCCTAGGCAGTTTGAATGCTCACTTTACTAGACCTGGATGGTCCTTTGACTTCCCACAGGGCAGGGAACCCTGATTGCTCTTTGGGCTGATGAGAGAGGGGGACTTGATTGGGGGAGGGGGAGGGAAATGGGAGGCAGTGGCCGGAGGAGGCAGAAATCTGTAATAAAAAACAAAACAACAACAAAAAATACCCTTACTGGTCTTTTGCTTATATATTATGGATTCTAGTTTTGTGTTTTTACATTTTTATCCGTTGTGTGTTTGAGTGTGCATTCCTTTTTTGTCTCTTTTCCTTTTTTGTTTGTTATTAGTTTGATCATTTTGATCATTTTGCTTTATTCATTTTAGATAAAAGGCATGGAGTTGGAAGGGGAAGAGAAGGTAGTGGAGAGAATCTGAGAGGAGATGAGGGAAAGGAAGTCGTACTCAGAATATACTGTATAAAAATTGTTTTCAATAAAAATATAAAAAAATATAGTTTCCACCTGCAGAATGACACCTGAGTGTTTCTCTGACCTCCACATGCATCCATATTCATCTGCATACACAGAACCAGACAGACAGACACACACACACATGGTGGGGCATGGTGGAGGGAGAAAGAGGCCTTTATTCAGAGCTACCACTGCAGTAGGGGAAGAGCCTGGACTCAGCTCTAAGCACAGAGTGCAAAATGAGTAAATGAATTTTGGGTAAGAAATAAGATCTGAGTGAGTGATATGGAATGGTTATGACAACAGAGTAGATGGATTGCATTCTGGGTAACTGGGTTTACAGTATACAGAGGGGAATCCCAAATCACCTCCCCTCTTCTGTTTAAATAAAAAGGAAGGGTTTTAACTTTAACGTAGTAAAATTACATATAACAAAACAGATATCAAACAAAATTATAGTTACAATATTTATATCTACTTTATCTTTTAACTATAACTATGAATTTTTCAACTCCATCAAAGAAAGACTCCAGAAGGATATAGTATTGCCTAAGTAAACAATAACTTCATTGTAAACAACTTTCTTTTTTTTTCCAGTTTTTTTTATTGAGAAAATAAAAAAAAGAAAAAAGTTTCCGCCTCCTCCCCTCCTCCCCCTTCCCTCCCCCTCCTCCCACCCCCCTCTCCCTCCCCCCACTCCTCTCCCCCCTCCCTCTCCAGACCAAAGAGCAGTCAGGGCTCCCTGCCCTGCGGAGAGTCCAAGGTCCTCCCCCGCTCCGTCCATGTCTAGGAAGGTGAGCATCCAAACTGGCTAGGCTCCCATAAAGCCCGAACTTGAAATAGGATCAAAACCGAGGGTCATTGTCCTTGGCTTCTCATCAGCCCCCCTTGTTCGTCATGTTCAGAGAGTCCTGTTTTATCCCATGCTTCTTCCGTCACAGTCCAGCTGGCCTTGGTGAGCTCCCAATAGATCAGCCACACTGTCTCAGTGGTAGGGTGCACCCCTCGTGGTCCCGACTTCCTTGCTCCTGTTCCCCCTCCTTCCGCTCCTCATTGTGAACTTGGGAGCTCAGTCCGGTGCTCCATTGTGGGTCTCTGTGACGATCTCCATCCATCACCAGATGAAGGTTCTATGGTGATATGCAAGATATTCGTCAGCATTGCTATAGGATAGAGTCATTTCAGGTTCCCCATCCTCAGCTGCCCAAGGAACTAACTGGGGACCTCGCCTTGGGCTCCTGGGAGCCACTCTAGGTTCAAGTCTCTTGCCAACCCTAAGGTGACTCCCTTAACTAAGAATTGTGCTTCCGTGCTCCCCCGTCCAACCTTCCCCCATCCCAATCATCCTGTTTCTCCAAGTTTCCCCCATCCTCCCCTCCTCACCCCTCTCTCCCCATCCCCCGATACTCCCATCCCACCCCACCCCCAAGATCCCAAAATTTCTCCCCGGCAATTTTGTCTACTTCCCATAGCCAAGAGGATAATTATATGTTTTTCCTTGGGTTCATCTTCCAATTTAGCATCTTTAGGTTCACCAATTAAATACTACGTGACCATTATTTATGGCTAGAAGCCAATTATGAGTGAGTACATCCCATGATCCTCTTTTTGGGTCTGGGTTACCTCACTCAGGATAGTGTTTTCTATTTCCATTCATTTGCATGCAAAATTCGAGAAGTCATTGTTTTTTACCGCAGTGTAGTACTCTAATGTGTATATATTCCACACTTTCTTCATCCATTCTTCCATTGAAGGGCATCTAGGTTGTTTCCAGGTTCTGGCTATTACAAATAATACTGCTATGAACATAGTTGAACAAATGCTTTTGTCATGTGATAGGGCATCTCTTGGGTATATTCCCAAGAGTGGTATTGCTGGGTCCAGGGGTAGGTTGATCCCGAATTTCCTGAGAAACTGAAACACTGATTTCCACAGTGGTTGCACAAGATTGCATTCCCACCAGCAATGGATGAGGGTACCCCTTCCTCCACAGCCTCTCCAGCAAAGGCTATCATTGATGTTTTTGATTTTAGCACAACTTTCAAACTCTAGAAATGATAGAGATATCTCACTGCCTAAGTAATTACCCAAAGTTCTTCTGTACCATTGGGGCATCCATCTTCAACCTACAGGCCACAGTATCCAGCAGACTTTTCCATGAAGCAGGAAATTTCAAAGACAGTTCTCCCTATATTGGCAGTTTGTTAGTAACTTTCTTCTGTGTTCTGCAGAATGTCTGGCAGACTATTTCATGAAGGAGGAACCCTGAAGGATCGTCTCACCTTTAGGCAAGTTCAGCAGTCATTTCTCTGAGGGTCCTGCATGTCCAGTTCATCAAGCATCCCAGGCAAGAGCAGTTTCTTTCCCAAATTGCCAACCAACTCCATGAGGAGCCTCTTAAATGCCCATCTTCCTCTTGAAGTATATTGGTGCTGCCAGGAGCAAATGTGTCTCACTGTCATGAAAAGTCCTAAGTTCTTAAAACGTTTTAAATGCCATATTCTGAAGGTCTTTGAAAGATTTGAAGAATCCCTATCCATTTGAAATATATTTCTATACATCTAGAAAAACCTAACATGACTACAAGCTTGATTATTATAAATAATTATCTATTAACCTATATTTCTTAATTATACATTACATTTTTAATGAGCTGCACAAACACAATACCTTAATCAAGACTGCATATATATATATGTATATATATATATATAATAACAAAATTGACCTTAAATTTGTATCAATAAACCAAGATTCATACCAGTGAAAATCTCTATAGCACATTCCCCTTTAAATGTAAAGTACAGTATTTGGGAATTTGGGCATAGTTCTCTAGATTAATTCCTGCTGATTGGGGGGCACTATTAATGAGGTCTTCCATCGTGTACCTGTGTGCTAGGTTCATCTCATTCAGCAGTTGAGCAAAGTAATTTTTTTGAGGGTGTTCATGGCAACCTTTCAAGGGCTCTTGGTCCATCAAACCATATTAGCCTGGAATGAATCCACAGGTTCTCATCCTCTGTGGAAACAAAAGAAGAACCTCTTTTCCAAAGCAACATATCTTTAGACCCATATTTTGAATTCAAGAAACCTTTAAAATATATATGTTGGCTTAGCTTAGCAGTCCCCAGAATCAAATGTCTCTCTACAGTCAAAAAATTCAAAGAAAACACAATAATATACATAATCCAGACTCTCTATGTATAGTCCAATCTTTACATACATTTACATACATGACTGTTTATACTCTTGTCTCTTTAAAGACTTTGTTTAATTTTTTATAAACCATTTACTTATTTTTATAATTCTCTATACATCCTTTACCATCGTGGGGAAACTAACCTTCCCAAAGAGTTAACCTTCAGCCTAACTCTCATCCTAGATGGTATATTCAGTCATTTCTGACAAATGTGTGTGTACAGATGTACATATGTGTGTTGATGTGTGTATGTGTGTGTGTACAGGTGTGTGTGTACAGGTATATATATGTATGTGTATACAGGTGTGTATGTGTGGATGTACAGGTATGTGTGTGTATAGGTGTGTATATGTATATGTGTGTACAGGTGTGTGTGTGCAGGTGTGTATGTGTGTGTATGCACAAGTGTGTGTGTACAGGTGTGTGCGTTCAGGTGTGTATGTACATATGCTTATGTCTGTATAGAGGCCTGATGTTGATTTCAGTTGTCTTTCTCAGTCTGTCTTTATTTGCTGCTTTTGAGATAGGGTTCCTGTCTGTGTGTGCAGCTCACTGATCTGGCGAGGCTGGGTGGCCAGAGAGCCCCCAGAGACTGTTCTGTCTCTGCCTCCTGAGTTCTAGCATTTCAATTTGTGCATCTTAGCCTGGATTTTTGAAAATTGGTCCTGAGGGATCCGGCTCAGGTCCTCATGTTTGTACAGCATACATTTTGCCTACCGAGCTTGCCCCCAGCAAATATTTGTATTGTTCTTGTAAACTTGGGGTCTAGCAGTCTCTTCAAGGATGGCTGTGGGGAGCTGGCTAGAAACAGAGAGTCTGCCTCACTGTGTTCAAGATGGAGGTGGGCAGCTGGGCAAACAGCTTTCCTGTTTCAGAACCAGCTAAGGATTGGCTGAGGGCTGTCCTAGTGCCACCTGGGTACAGTATCACACGTGTTCTGAATGCTGCATTCAAACACCCATGTCTGAGGAACAGTGGTAGCCAGGGCCAGATATACCTCAAGAAAGTTGAGTTGTGCCCTGTGGGCATCCACAGATGTACCCACTGAGAGCCTTCTCCTTTAAAGATGTACCAGGTCTATGGTGTACACATCTTCAGTGGCTGCCATGTGTCTCCAGAAACAGATGTGTTATGGGTAGTTTCTTGATGGTTTGACTCTCAGCTTGAAAAGCTCGGTTGTGAAGACGTGAATACTTGTCACCAATTGTCCTCCAGCAGCTGAATGCTCCGTCAGAGATTCTCCCCTTGTCAAACCTTCAGCAAGTCATTCAGAAGGAAGTCAGGTTTCCTTCGCTCACTCTCGGGAATTCTCCAGGGGTGAACACAGGGTGCTGGGGGGAGGGCTGGATTCAGTTAGACATGTTACAGGCTAGGCGTTAGAGGAATGTGGGACATAGTTTTGACATTTTAAGCACTGATAACATTTAAAATCAAGGCAGGAGAATGACTTTTATTAATTATCCGTGTCTCCTTCTGCCCTTCTGTCCTCCACCCGCTACCAGCTGTTAAACAGTTGAGAAAATGGTAAATGAATAAGATTACAAGCAATTATGAGTTTTTCTTTTTTAAGAGACAGATGGAACCAAGGTTTCTATTTTAAGAGGCTTTTGAATTTAGGTTATGTCTACACAATGTCATATTATTACAGGGGAGCCATATGTTTCATTTAGCGCCACTGAGATTTCCTTGGAGAGTGACCTGGAAGCAGTGGTCAGTGGGCAGTGTCTGGACAAGTTCATCGACAGGTTACTAGTGAGCACAGCTTCAAACTCATAGTCTCATTGCTTCAAACCTTCATTTTTTGACACATATATGTGTGTGGTGTGCATGTATGTATGCATGGGTCAGATCAGTGTGTATATGTGTGGGGGCCAGAGGTTGATGTCAGGGTCTTTCCCAGTCCTGTTTCCCCTATGTACTGGGCTCAGAGCATGATAATTATAGTCTGTCTAGCCAGCTGGCTTGAGGGCTCGATCCCCGTCTCTACCTCCAATGTGGCTAAGATTAGAGGTAAGCCACCACAGCTGTCCAGTGTTTACCTGAGCTCTGGGGATCTTAACCTAACTCAGATCCTTATGACTGGGTCAGGTTTTGTGTTGTGCTGTTAAAATCCAGAGATGAACATGGCTTGGTTTATGCCCTCATTGAGTGAACTGTGCATGCAATGGGGTGGGGGCAGACTGGGCGGGTTTGGCTTAATTCAATGGTACTTTTAAGTCTTTTATGTTTTCTCTCACCTGAGAAAACTTGGGGAGGAATTATTAGGCACAAGAAATGAATCGTTATGAGCCATTTTTAGTTTGAGGTGCTTTAGTTAGACTTAGGGCTCATCTGAGAGTCTCAGCTAAGCTGAAAAACTGAGACCCTGTCTTCCTGAGCCAGCAGCTGGTACCTGTCTGCCTGGGTGCTGCAGCTTATCTTGGGGTTAAAGGTTGCTGTCTGTGTGATTGAACCCGTATATCAGGAGTGGGAGGGAATCTCAAGCCCCGGGTACACATTAGATAAGGTTCTGCGTCCTGAACCAAGACAATCAGGAATCTATGGCGGGGTCTGTACTAGATCCTGGGGAGACTGACATACTCAGACAGTGGGGAGTAAAGGAGATGGAGAGGTTTAACCAAGAATATAGAAAGAATTGTTTTGTGCCAAATAGGCATGTTAATTCATTTTCCCAGTTTGGAAGGATTTTAAAATAAAAGCACCTCACTTTCTGAATGCTCTAGAATTTATTACAAAGTGAGGATATTGCTTGTCACATTAACTAGCTCCTGGCATTAAACTGAAAATACTGTGTAACATGAAGGGCCTGCTTTGTTGGGGTTTCTGTCCTGCCCAGTTCCCATAGCCAGCAAGTCCCAAAGAAAATCACACAGAGTTCTCCATAAGTTATAAACAGAATGGTCCATTAGCTCTTATAATGTATATTAACCCATAATCCTTATCTATGTTAGTCACATGGCTCAGTACCTTTTTTAGCAGGGCAGGTCATATTCTGCTTCTTCCTTGATCTGGGCAGGACTGCCAAGCGAGCTTCCTGTTTTCCAGAATTCTCCTATTTTTCTTGCCCTGCCTCTATTTCCTGTCTGGTTCCCTGGATGACTTGATAGGACATGGGTTTCTGCCTCAGTGGGATGTAAAGAGCCCCCAAAGCCTGAGCACCTAACATGGTCTCAGAGCTTGGTGCTGCCGGCCCGGGACACGCATTAGGATCTACTGCCTTTGGAGTTTTAATCTGTGTGTGAATTTTCTACTGAGAGACATGTTATACAAGTAGAGCAAAACATCTAAATGTACATGTGGTGTGTGCGTGTGTATGTGAGTGTATGTATGTGTGTGTATGTGGTGGTGATGGTACTGTGTGTGTGTGTGAATATGGTGTGTGAGTGGTGGTGATGGTAGTGTGTGTGTGTGTGTGTGTGTGTGTGTAGGTCAGAGGAGAGTCTTATCAGATGCCATCTATCTTTTTGAGACAGGGTCTCTCACTAGCCTGGAACTCACCCAGGAATCTAGACTGGTGGGCCAGTGAGTCCCAGGGAGATTTGTCTCTTAATGCCCAGAACTAGGATTAAATGCATTCTCCACAATGCCAAGCTTGTGTGTGGTGTGTGTGTGTGTAGACATGTGCATGCCACGCTGCACTTGCAGGGTCAGGGGATAACCTCAGATAACCTTCTACTTACAGGGTTTCTCTTGTTGCATAGACCATTACATATACTGTGTTAGCTGACTTATAAGTTTCTGGGGATTCTCCTGGGTCCACCTCCCATCTAATAGCTGGGGTGCTGGGATCATAGACTATTGCTATTGTGCACAGCTTTAAAATGGTGTAGGGGCCCAAATTCATCCTCTTGTGCTTGTTTGGTAAGTGTTTTCTATACTGAACAACATCCTAAGCCTGCAGAGCTTTTTATTGCTTTTTTCTTTTTTTAAATGGGTTCTGAGAATTGAAGTCAGGTCTTCATGCTTGTAAGGCGAGTTCTTAATGGACTGAGCCATCTCCCTAGTCCAATATCCTATTACTTAAGCAGTCCTTAGGAACCAGCAAACTTCTGAGCACTTTGTAATAGAAAAGGATACATGGAGATGAGTCATCAAAACAGCAGCTTAGGAAAGTGAGTCCTGGCAGCCCGTGGCCAGTGCCCCGGGCTGGGGCCAGGCAGCATATCTGCACAAGACCGCTTACCTCATGTTAGCACTGGTGCTAATGGGGTTTGTCACGGGGCTCTTGGGAAATTATACTGCTTTTCACTTAACAGCTCTTTCCCCAGTGCATGGATTTTTCACCTCAAACCCACCACATAAATAACACAAAGTGGTATTTTGGCATCACACTTACAGGCAGGAATATAGCAGTTGACACGGAGAATACCATGTGGAGACATTTAAATCTGTACTGTTATGAATGAACCTACTGCTGTGTGCATGTTCATGCCATGTGCGACGACAAAGAGGTAGATTCTCTGCGTCTCTGCTGAGTCCATGTGCTACTTCCTTATGTTTTAAAGCCCCCTCCTCATTCAACCTGAGAGTCTTCTTGTAGACACACCTCCCACAGCAAGAGCTCCTAGTTTCTAAAACTCAAAGGAAAGAATGCTTTGTATGATTGTGTGTGTGTGTGTATGTTTATATGTTCATTTGTGTGCGTGAAGATGTGCATGTGTGTGTGTGTGCATGTCTGTGTTGTCAATGAAGACGCCAGAGGCCAGACAACCTTGGGTGTTGTTCCTTAGGAGCCATTTACCTTATTTGTGAGATAGAATCTCTTATTGTCTCTTTGTGGTCAGAAACTCAGTAAGTGTGTTGGGCTCGCTGACCAGTGAGCCTGAGAGGCCACTTCTTTTGCTTCCTTAGTGCTGGGATTACAGTGTGTGCCACCATGCCCAGCTTTCTTTCTTTTTCGTTTTTAAACAGGAATTTGGGGGGTCCAACTCAGGTCCTTATGCTTGCAAGGCAAAAAGCTTTAACAACTAAGCTATCACCTCAGCCCTAGGCTGTGTGTGTGTCTGTGTGTGTGTGTGAACACGTATGTGCACATGCATGTCACGGACCATATGGGGGTCAGAGAACAGCTTTTGTGAGTCAGTTTTCTCCTTTTACCATGTGGGTTGTGGGATTGAACTCTGATTATCAGTCTTGTTAGTATCGTGCTAGCCCTGCTTTTCTGTGTTTTATTTGGAATATATTTCTAGATGCGTCTACCCAACTCTGCCGTCTTCTGCAGGCTGCAGACTCACAGCCTCCTCCACTGCTCACACCATGCATAACGTCACTTCCTCCTGTCGCTGCCTGCATTTCGTGGTCAATCTCTGCTTATTGATTTATTTTCAAGTTGTTTATCACTTGAAACTTATTTCCAAGGTTCAATGGATATAATTTTACTACTTGTAAGTATTGAAAAATTTCTGTTAAAACAATGGAAATATTTTCCTTTTGATGGCATTTCATTTATTAGGGGTTTCAGGAATAAATGAGGTAGTTAAGAAACACACACACACACACACACACACAGAGAGAGAGAGAGAGAGAGAGAGAGAGAGAGAGAGAGAGAGAGAGAGAGAGAGAGGAGATTGACAAGCTATAAAGAGAGGCAAAATTTGACTAAGTTTACAGTTTCTCATGAATTCTCCAATCAGAGTAGGTAAAAAGGAGAATCTAAAAGTGGTCAAAGTGCAAAGAAGTGTCAGTGAGTGCTCGGCCGCAAGTCGGACATCTGTGTAGCACACTCATCCAGGGTTTAAGGAACATCTGTGTAGCACACTCATCCAGGGCTCAGGGGACATCTGTGTGACACCCCCTCTTCCAAGGTTCAGGGGGACATCTGCGTGACACACCCTCATGCCTTCATCCAAGGCTCAGGGGACATCTGTGTGGCATGTCCTCATCCAAGGCTCAGGGGGACATCTGCGTGACACACTCTCATGCCCGCATCCAAGGCTCAGGGGCCGTTATGAGCGGGGACAGAAAGATGGGAAAACTAAATAGCAGGAGGGGCAGAGGGAAGCCACATCTCCTGGCAGCTGGTACTCATGAGCTCATAGCAGCTGTGAACGCTGGCAACATTCTATCATGGTAGAGACTTGAGCCCCAACCCTTATAAAGAGCTGTTGACAGTTGGTTGCTTCTGGGGGGGGAAGGTTTCCTTTTAGGGGTGAGGCCCTTTGGCAAACCGTGCTGTGGTGGATGGCCCCATACCCATGAGTACTACCCATGTGCTAGCATGTGAGTAGCACAAATTAGAATCAGCAAAAATAGGAGAGATCTTGTGGGTGGACTGGAGGAAAGTGGAGATGGGAACATGAGGGATTGGGCTTGGGGGTGAGTGAATGGGGGGAGTATTGAAGGAGATGACTGGAAGTGGGGGCACTTTGTGGTTAGGTAGAAGCCAGATGTAAGGCAAACTCCCTGGAAGCGACAAGGATGACCCCAGAGAAGATTTCTAACAATGGTGGATGCATAGCCTGTACTGGTCATTTCCTGTGATGAGGCAGGACCTCCATTGGAGGAACTTGGACTCCACCCCAGCCACATAACCTTTGACCTACAGTCTGTCCTACTTATGGGAAGTCCAGGGTGGGGGGGGAGGAGCAGTGAGGTAAGAGTGGCACTAAGATTGTGGGAGTGGCCAACCAATGACTGGTCCAGCCTCAGACCCATACCACAAGAACAAGCCCACTCCTGATATTGTCTGGAGTGCCAGTACTCAGGACTGGATGGCCCCTGGACCTTGGATAGAATCTAACATGATTGGAAAAAAAGTCAATGTAATGATGCCTAACAATATTCTACTACACTTATAGTGGGTGACTACCCCAAGCCTTCATCTAGTACCTGATGGAAACATGTGCAGACACACACAGACAAACATTGGGCTGAGCTTTGGAAATCCTGCAGAAGAGGAGAGGAAGGACTGTCAAAGCCACTGAGGTCAAGGACATCACAAGAAAACCCACAGAAACAACTAACCTGGGCCCATAGGAGGAGCTCACAGAGTCGGGATCGACAGCCGGGTAGCATGCATGGGACCAACCTAGGCCCTCTGCATCTGTGTGACGGTTGTATAGCTTGATCTACTTGTGGGACTAGCAGTGGGAGCAGGTGCTGTCCCTAATGCTTAGGCTGGCTTTCGGGAACCTATCCCAAAGCAACTGGGTTGCTTTGTCCAATCTTAATATGGGGGCGAAGTTTAGTCTTACCTCAACTTGATATGCCATGCTTGTTGATACCCATGGAAGGACTGCCCTCTTCTGAACAGAAATGGAGGAGGAATGGATTGGGGTGGGTGGGGAGGACAGGAAGTGGGGGAGGAAACGGGTGGAGAGGAGGGAGGGGAAGCTGCAATCAGGATGTAAAATAAGTGAACAAGTTTAATGAAAAACAGGAAAAAAAGAGAACACAAAGTTGGGAGGAGGTGGAGAATGGGGGAGTGGGTCTGAGAAGAGTTAGGGGGAGGAGTGGGATTGAAAAGACATTTGATGGTGAAAAAGACAAGATCTCCGAGTACAATGGGAGCATGGGGGTCTCGGAGAGGGTAGAAGGGGAGAGGGGAGGCAAGGAGGGGAGAGAAGAAAAATGTATAGTTCAATGAAAACAAAATAAAAAATTAATAAAAGACAAACAATATAAGAAAATTAAAAATAAATAAATTAGGAAGAAGAAGCAAGTAGTATGTGTGTTAGTCTTTTATGTCTGTAACACAGTATTTGAGATATTAATGTAAGAGTGAAAAGGGTTAATTTGTCTTGATTTCATTTTAATCCATGTTTACATGGTCTCTGCCTTTGGGCTTATGGTAGTACTGTGGCAGGATCATGTGAAAGAGGAGGTAAATTCACTTTTGGTGACCAGGAAGCAAAGAAAGGGAGAGAGGAAAAGGCTGGGAATACCCTTTGCAAAGCTACACCCTGACTTCACATCCTCCACAAGCCCAGCCATCTGCTTATGTGATCCCGGTTTTGGTGCGGCCTGCCAGCTGCCCCTGAGGTGAACATTGGACATGCATCAGCAGAGAAAGTGAAGACTCAGAGGAAGCAGAAACAGGCATCTATTGCAGGAGAAAGCACCCTGTTGGGACACTGGAGTCTCCAGAGCTGGCTGACTGTCCAGTGAGTTCTGAGTTGGCCTTTTCTTGGTCCCCTTGGTTCTCACCTCTTTTGATCCTCTCTTTCCTTTCTCTGTCCTCCACCCACATCCCATCACTTCATCTCTTTAGTTGGTGTTGACCCCGAGCGGGGGGTGGGGTCATGAGTGTGGGAGGATCCAAGTTCACTAGCTGGTGGCCGTGCTGAAAAGTGGGCATGCTGTCCCTCTTTACAGTCCAGCTACTGCAGGGCTGCCTTCTCTTTCCCTCCTGCCTCTTCTGTGACTGCCTGTTCTCTGCTAACACCTCACAGTTCTACCTCCTGTCAATATTGCCATAGTCTGGTGACCTGAAGGACGCTCATCACAGGAGAGAGGGTTTTTTTTTTTTGCACTCCTTTGTGGAGTAGGGCCTGGGACTCGCGAGAGCAGAGGTAGGACCGTGTTTCCTGCTGGTGCCATGGCAGAGGCAAATCAGGAACTCGACCAGAAAGCGCCCTCCAGCTCCAGTGTTGTTGCCCATCTGCATTTCATGACGGATCCTCAAGAACAGGTTTCCCAGGGGAGCTGGTTCATGGGAGAAAAATAAAGATGAGGTATTTAGTGTTGGTCTTAGTTTGACTTCCTGTTGTGATGCAATACTCTGACAAGTTTCCAACTTTAGCTCACAGTCCATCATCATAGGGAAGGCAAGGTGCCAGGACCTTGGAACAGGTGGTCACATCATATCCACAGCCGAGAGCAGGGAGCAAAGCAGAAATGCTTGCAGCGTGTGCTCCCTTCTGTCATTTGGTCCAGGCTCCTGCCCATTAAATGCTGTGTCTTGGGGTTTCTGTTGCTGCGAAGAGACACCAGGACCATGGCAACTCTTATAAAGGAAAACATTTAACTGAGGTGATGACCCAAAGTTTCAGAGGCTTAGTCCATTATCATTATGGTAGGGAATATAGTGGCATGCAGGCAGACATGATACCGGCTACATCTTGATCAGAAGGCAACAGGAAATGAAGTGAGATACCAGACAGTGTCTTGAGCATATATGAGCCCCCAAAGCCCACATCCACAGTGATACACTTCCTCCAACAAGGCCACACCTCCTAATATTGCCACTCCCTATGATATTATGACGGCCATTTATATTCAAACTACCACATGGTGCCACCAACATCTAGAGTGGGTACTGTCACCTCAATTTACCCAAGAAAGAAAATCTTTTGTAGGCATCTCACTGGCCAACCTTGTCTGGACAGCTCCTCACTGAGACGCTCTTCCCAGGTGATTCTAGATAGTCAGGTTGACAGTGAAAATCACCACCACAGCTTTCAACTTTGAACCCTAACCTCAGCCCCTAGTGGGTGGGTCCAGCAATAGCCACATGAAGCGAGCTGACCCTTCACAGCTGGCACCAGGATGCTGTCCTGTTTTGTGCAGACAGCTTTGCTTCCAATCTGGCAGATGCCTAATGGCTTCAAATAAGCCTTAATGAAGTGTCCAGCAGGCATCACTAATGGGTTTGACCCCAGGAAAGACAAATACTAGGCAGATATTAGGGATTTAAAAGCAATAATCACAGGCGGATATTTCTAGGCATTTCTTCTGAAGCTAGTTTGGCAGTGGCACATGAGTCTTATAGGCCAGGTAGATGGGTTGTCAGGGACGGGAGTGGGGCACGAACAGGTTAGTAGCAGATCTGGGAGTCTTTGCTCCCTAGCTGCTGTCATTTGCCACATCCCCATCTGCTTGGTGCCTGGAAAGGTGAGGACATTTTAACAAAGAGTGTGGGCATATGTGGTGGTAACATTTTGCTGGTGTTTAGTATGCATGTAGGAAGCTGCCTGGATGTTGTTTGAAATTTTCTGAACATTTTAAAGAACCCCTTTTTGTGCAAAGGTAGCATGGCATTTGAAGCTAATGAGCTGGTTGCCAGTATCTTGTCCTGTTCCAATTTAATAGGATCTGCTTTTAAAATCTAGGTGCTTAATTGCAGTTCTTTAAAGGCCATCTTGCTAGAATGGAGCTGCCTAAGTAATGGCTTTACTTTTAATTAATAGTAAGCAGGGCAGCTCCTTGACTCCCTCTACTGAGTCAAAGAGACCAGAACTCTTTAGGTGTGTGTGTGTACACTGTTGGGCCACAGGCTTATGTCAAATGTTTTCTTTAATTGATCTTTACTCTGTTATTATTTTAATTATACTTTTATTTTCAAGTTTATGATTACATTATTCCCCCCTTTCCTTTCTTCCCTCCAAAGCCTCCCATGTAACAATCCCCACCATAATTCTCTTTCATATTCATGGACTCTTTTTTTAAATTATTGTTGTACACACACACACACACACACTTGTGTTCATAAGAACAAGAATAAATGCATACAAGTTTCCCTGCCCATATAATGTTATATGTACATGTGTATGTATATGTCTATATTTCTGGGGCTGACCATTTGCTATTGAATAACCACTTTGATGTGCTCTTCCCTGGGGAAGATTTTTTTTCTTCTACCCTCAGTATTTATTCATTGCCTGTAGTTCTTTGTCTATGCTTGAAGCCTCATGACCTTCCCTTCTTCCTTGTTAGCATGCCTATTGGTGTCATCTTTGTTCAGGTCGTGTTTAGGTGGCATGTTGGTGAGACTCCATGGTGCAGTTATTAACATCTCTACAAGTAAATGCAGAGGGCCCAGATTTTTACCTGAGTGCTGTGGATCTGAACTTGGGTCCTCATGCTTGTAAGCCCTTTCCCAACTGAGCTATCTCTAAAGTTCTGAAGCCTGGACTCTTCATAGACCTGAACCAATGCTGTCAGAGCAGAAGCACAGGCTCTATAGTCACACTAACTTCATGAGAAATGCTTCTACTACTTGCAGTGGTAGCTCCGGGCTCCTAGCTCCAAGTCACAGTTTCCTTAGTTAAAATGAAAACCATGAGCCGCCTTACTGGGTCATTGTAGGGATTACATATAATAGTTGTAAAACCTTTGAAGTAGCTTGTAGCACAAAAAGGTAAGGCACGTGGTAATTCCATAGGGCCAGCCCTTGGGGACAGTGACACAGGTTCTAGAACAAGAAATTGTCATGAACACGTCAGAAGTAACTCATAGTGGTGTCCTTAAACTTCTCAGACCATCTGTGAAAGCAAGTTTGAAGAGCAAACAGCCTTGGGGACCAGAGAGGATGAAGTTAGGATGGTTGCCTCTCTGGAGATACCAGGCATAAATGGACCCACTTCTCATCCTAGAGGCAATCTGTTTAGATTCTAAATTTAAAAACGAACACATGAACACACACACATGCATGCACACACTCTGATCTGTAGCCAATATCTAAACAGAGATTTCATCATTTAGGGGTTCACTCCTGCAATACACAGGTATCACCCCGCTTTGATGTATCATCAACCTCTGGGCTTGTGGATACTGGGGCTTAAGAAAACCATGCAAAACATAACCCTCACATTGCACTTCACTGTAAGAAATGACACCTGCCTCTTTTGTTACTCTATGAGTCCACAAGGGTAGCAGGATGACTCTCCAGTTTATGAGAAAGGTAAACCCTAGGTCCTTCACAATTTTGGACTAATTTAACACTGTGGTTTTTGAAAAGCAGATGATGCTGATCATGAAGTGTCACTGCTGGAAGCAGGATGACAGAGAACATACATAATCGCCACAGGTATGGATTAGAGATAGGCAGATCTCCATCATATAGGCGGTACTAAGTACATACTTGGCTTTCCAACATGGTGATGAGAAGGATGGTAAGACAGCCCAGTGGCCAAGAGTGCTTACTGCTCTTGTAGAAGACTTTGGTTCCCAGCATCCACATCAGGCAGTTCAGAACTGCCTGTGTCTCCAACTCCAGAGGATCTAGCACTCTGCTCTGACCTGTGAGGCTACCTGCAGCTGAATGCACATACCCTCAAATACATAATTATTATTAAAATAAAAACCACAAATCCTTTAGAAAATAGTTTATAGACAATCATGATTACATCATTGATACTGCCCAGGGATACTTTTAGATGAAAATAGGTACAAAAAGACCCTGAGAGCAGAAACAGGTTTTAGAAGTAGTGTTAGGTAGGAGGCCAGCCTGACAGTCCATCTGGGACAAAATAGAAATGGGAGACAGTGTATTGTGGCTTGTTGTTTCAGAGGGGGGTCTCCAGCACGTGTGGTGGAGAACGGAAAGAGTGACATGAGTAGAGGGTGTCAAGGGAGTTGTCCAGGGCAGGTGTGAGCCATTCCAGAGATGTGGGTGAAGTGGGCATCTCATTCTGGAAGCCCCCTGGGGAAAGGCGCAGGGGAAGCAATGGGCCTCGGTATATTTCCATTCCTCTTCACTTGAGCTCAGGTCCCTTCCCCCTCCCAGTGCTGACCTCCCACCCTTCTGCTGGCCTCAGAGCATCACCATCACCGTCACCGTCATCGTCATCGTCATGGCTGCTTTAAAACTGGCCTCTGGGTTGTGTCCCATGGCTCTTCGGCATCCCTATTGCTGCCAAAATGTTCTCTGGAAATGTAAATCTCCCAGTTAAAGCCCTTCCTGGGATTTGATTGGCCTTTCCAACGAAGACGGACTTTTAGGCTCGGCGGCTGCATGGTGTGCTGACTCCTGCTTCAGCAGTCACTTTCCCCCTTCCTGGCCCCTTCTCAGAACCGCTGCTCCCTCTCTGCTGCACACGGTTTCTCCTAGAATGTGTCATGCTATGGTGTGATTTTTGCTAGGGATTAATGGACAAACATCTATTTATTCATACCAAAGAAACAATTCCACTCCATTCTCGCTTAGCGAATCAGTGAGTTTATTGGGGTTACTCAGAGGAGCATGGATGACTCCAAGGCAGGTAGCTCTGCATAGACAGTCTCTCACTGCATCAATTGCTTCCCAAGTTCATAGCCTTGGAGAGAGGCCCTTTGAACTGATAGGTTCCTGGAGCTTGGGAGACTTGTAAGTTCTGTTTACTTCTGGGCCTTATGTGTTTCATTTACTTCCTGAGTCTTATGAGTTGCCGGCTTCCCTCCAGGAGGGATAGGTTCAATGTGCAGGCAATAACTGGAACTGCATGAATGCTGCTCTTCTTTGTGACAGTTCAGGACCTGTTGTCCACATGCTGGAACACACAGCTTGTGTTTTGTGCCTCTCATGTGTGCCTAACCTCGGCTTTCCTGCACAGTTCTCCCACTGGTGAGTTCTGAAGGCGGTGGCCGTTCTGCTTTCCACGTACTGTGTTTCCTCTCTATGGAGGACTTGACAACCCTGGTAATGGCAAACAGTGTTTCTGGGATTGGCCTGGTGAGAGGCTGGGTATGGAGTGGATGGGGACAGGAATTAGAGGCCTAGAAAACCAGACAGAACTCTAAACTAGATCCAAAGGAGAAAGACTAATATTGCTTCATTTCCCATATTTAAAGATATTAAAACAGGGGCAGGAGATGGCTTAGTCAGTAAAGCTTTGCAAATATGACAATCTGGGTTTAATCCCCAGAGCCCACACTAAGAACATCCAGGTGTGGTGGTGTACACCTGTAAGCTCAGTACTGGGAAGGCAGAGATAGGCAGATTCCGGGGCTCATTGGTTAGCTTTGAGTCCTGAGTTAGTGAGAGACTCAGTATAAAAGAGCAAAACAAAACCTTCAGGATGGATGATGCCTGCAGTTGTCTTGGATTTCACGTGTACACATACATATGTGCACTTGCATACAAAAGTGTACCTATATGCACAGACAGATACATAGATACACATGCATGTGTACATGCGGCACTGCTCTCTCTCTCTCTCTCTCTCTCTCTCTCTCTCTCTCTCTCTCTCACACACACACACACACACACACACACACGCCCACAGACAGAGACAGACAGACAGATAGACAGACAGACAGAGATGGGTCCGGAGAGCAGCACAGTCTTCTCTTCAGTTTGGATTAGTTGGGTTGATGTGGTTTTAGTGCAGACCTCGACAGTGAACATGACCCTTGCCTTCTGTCGCTTTTCTCCAGCTCTGTCTGTGTATCTGTGGGCTGCTGTGTTGTGTGCAGTGTGGCTGTTTGATGGAGCTTCAGCTTATGGTTCTGTGAGCAGACAGATCTTCCTAGAACCTCACTAGGAGTGTTCTAGGGAGAGCTCAGATTGGATTAGTTAGCAGAAACCTGCTCCCCACAAAGCATCCCATCTTGGCTCCAGATCTAAAGAGGAGCAACGTCTTGCATGCACCCCTCCATGGTGATGCCAGCAGAGAGCCTGGCATGGAGATCTCAGGTAGGTCCAGGAAAGGGGTCTCTGCAGAGGGAGGAGGTAATTCTGCTTTGTGATCTGGATTATTCATTTCATTTTTCTCTCTTAATTTTTGAACTTGAATGTCACACGAGTCTTCTGGCTTTGCTTCAGGTATGTGATGGCACCCAGGGCACAGACTGCAGTTACCTATGGGTTGGACTTGAAAAAAATTTTTCTTTCCCTTATTCCCAAACCCAAGGAGAGTGGTAACCATAGATACAGATATGCCCATGGCTTCAAAGTCTCTCTATGTAAGATGAGTCCTCATCTGTGTTACTGTAATGAACACTGTGGTGGACAGCAACCCAGGGAGGAAAAGTTTATTCAGCTTACAGGTTGCTGTAAGTCTATCATGGGGGGGAAACCAACTCAAGGCAGAAACCTGGAGGCAGGAACCGAAGCAGGGACCATGGAGAACACAGCTTACTGGCTTGCTCTCTCTAGCTGCCTTTCTCATATCCCAGGCCCATTTGCCCAGGAATGGTCTGGGCTGGACCATCTCTATATCAGTCATAGAGAATGACCCACAGATTTGCCTTGAGATCAGTCTGGTGGAGGCAATTCCTCAACTGAAGGTCCCTCTTTCCAGATGACTCCAGTTGGTATCAAGTTGACAAAAAACTGACGAGCACAGCTGCTTTCCACAGAACTCTTTGGGCTCCTGGTTCTCCCCATTCAGTCAGCCTGCTGATGTGTGTGACATCTTTTTTTTTTTCTGGGATTCATCTGTACACTGTTGAAGCTGTTCTTTGTGTTACTGTAATACGACATCTGAGGTTGGGTACTTTATGAAGAAAAGAGGTTGATTTAGTTTGCAGCTTTGAAGAGAAGAAAGTCCAATAAAAGGTGATCTTCTGATGAAGCTGGTTTGGTCAGGTCCCATCATGGCAGAGGGCATCATGGGGGAGTGTGGGCAAAGAGAGAGAGGACATGGTGAGATGAGGAGAAGGTGGCAAGGGGACCAGGGTCGTTGTTTATCTCCCTCTCTGTATGCATTCACATATGAGGGCACATGTACCTGTGCACCCAAGTGCAGAGACAGTAGACGTTGGCTATCGCTCCCTTCCTCACTCCTTGAATACAGGGTATCATTTTGAACTTGGGGCTGACTCCTTTAGGCTAAACTGACAGCTAGCAAGCACCAGTGGTCATTCTGGATGTGGTGTTTACCCACGGTGCTGGGTTACAGGTGAACATGCTGTATGTGGGTGCTGGGAATCCCCAGGTTCTCAGGCTTGTGTAGCAATCGCTCTTATCCCTGAGCCACCCCTTCAGCCCAGGGCCCACACTGTTCGTCAGTCACTTTCAGTTGCTGTGATGAACATCATGACCAGAAGCAACGTAAGGAAGAAAGCTTGTTTTGGCTATGGTTCCAGAGGGTTATAGTGTATAATATCAGGTAGCGTGGCAACAAGGTGGTGTGGTGACAGGGCCAGGAAGCTGAGAGTGCACATCTTCACAGCACACAGGAAGCTGAGCGTGCACATCTTCACAGCACACGGGAAGTCGAGAGAGCACATCTTCACAGCACACAGGAAGCTGAGAGTGCACATCTTCACAGCACACGGGAAGTCGAGAGAGCAAGTCAGAAGCAGGAGAGTCTACACATTCTCAAGCCTGTCCCCTAGTGATGTATTTCCTCTAGCAAGGCTCTTAAAGGTCCCATAACCTCCTTAAATGGCACCACCATCTGGACACCAAGTGTTCAAATACATGAGCTGATGGGGACATTTGTCATTCAAACCACACAGCACTCTTTATCCAAGCTTTGTTTGGTGAAAACAGATTCACCTAAAGAACAGCATTAATTCCTTCAGAAGGCTTTGCCGCAGTGATTTAATCACCTTTCCTGGGCTTGCTGTGTTAACTTTTCCTGAAGAGATGCAGCAAATATTCATTCACTCCACATGGGCATCAAGAACAGTCTAAAGTATAATTTCATTAAAGCTCAAGTTAGTGAGACCCATGAGTCTATTAAGGCTTCTTTACCACATGGGAGACCCCCAAAAGCGACATCACCACAAAATCCCACCTCATCCTGGATGATACCCTCATGGAAACCCCACCATAGAGTCTATCATTCAATTAATCTTCCGCTTTCTATATATTCAGCATTTCCCAAGATCACTTGCAGCTGAGAAAGGGGGTGGAGGAACAGCTGGACTCTCAGGTGAGGGTCTCCTGACCCGGCAGTCCTCCACCTACTAGGTAGTGTTGGTAGCTTCAGTATCATCACCACAGACTTGGCTAGCATTGTAGTGGTCTGCTCTAGTTGCCATGGCTTCTGGAGCAAAGAGCAAGATAACATCATGTAACAAGGAAAAAACTGTCCTCCTTTTTAAAGGTCCATCACGTCTAAGGTCACCCCATTTGAGCCATGTGCCTCTAGCACGTGGACCTACTAGGGACCGACTGCATCAGAACCACAGCAACCGCTTGTAGAAATCCACTTACTCCTTCTTTGTTAGGGCATGGCCTGCCTCTTTCAGACACTGGTCACTCTGAGGAGCCGGATCCCATAGCTGAATAGATCAGGCTACCCCTACTTTGTAGAATAGAGTTCAGAAGCCATGCTGTGCTGTGGCTTCACAGACTCTAGTGTATGGTTTAACCTAATACCTGGATCCTCATGCTCCTTGTCATCACACAGGCTACCCTAGGCTAAACATGAGCTGTGGCATGTTCTCCGCAGCGGCTTTCTTCTCTTGTTCAGAGGATTTCTCTGAAGGCCCCTCTGGCCTCCCCACCTTCCTGCCCACACAGCACAATCTATCTCTCTATAAGCTGTCTTTCTTAATAAAGTTCCTTTTTCATTTCCAGGCTTTGAAGAGAATCACCTATTTTCCTTTAAGGCACCGTTCGTGCCGTGTCTGGCATAATGTATTTTAATGTTCTCCTACTTCAAGGCCCAACCACGACTTCTATGGTCCTGAGGCCCAGTCTTCCAATAGGTTCATTTCTGAAGGGTAATTTTGTCAGCTCCTTTCCTAGATCTATCTACCTGCCGGCTGCTCCTCCAACTTTGTTTATAACACTGCTATCATGAAAACCTACATGCAAGTCTGGTTCTCTGATCGCCTGTAAACTCCTTAAGGACAGGACACTTACTAATATCGTAGTCGAAGGAAAGTGATTAAGACATGAGAATGATTGACAGGTGGCCTCAGGAAGCCCAGTTTTCCCAGAGCACCCCACTCCCCCTTCCCTGTGCAGGGTACCTGTGTCCTAGTGACAGACCATTGGAACTTTGTGTTGACGAAGTGGGATTGCCTGCAGTGATGTCCTTGACACAGCAATCAGGACAACTTCAAACTTGGCATGCTTTAAAATACATTTACCCCAAGCTGGTTTTTTGCTAAAAGTCTCAGACTTTAATGCCAGAGAGAAACTTAATGGGTGAAATATAGGTGCAGCAGAAATAGCCTCAGGTCAAGTCCAAGATGGGTATGGGTGGGGGAAGGAGAATCTCTTCATCTCCTTAAGTACCAGTGGTAAGTGGCATGCAAGCTGATTGCTCTTCACCTGGAATACATTTGATGGACACGTAACCTGGAGTAAAGCCTTAAAAAAAAAACTCAGGTCTCTTTCACTCTGTGTATGTGGTGTGTGTGTGTGTGTGTGGTGTGATGTATATATGTGTGTGTAATGTATGTGTGTGATATATGTGTGTGATGTATATATGTGTGATGTGTGTGTGGTATGTACATGTGTGTGATGTATATATATATGTGTGTGTGGTGTGTGATGTATATATGTGTCATGTATATATGTGTGATGTATATATGTGTGATATATGTGTGTGATGTGTGTGATATATACATGTGTGGTGTATGTGTGTGATGTGTGTGATATATACATGTGTGATGTATGTGTGATATATACATGTGTGATGTGTGTGATGTATGTGTGTGGTGTGTGTGATGCATGTGTGTGATGTATATGTGTCTGATGTGTGTGATGTATATATGTGTGATGTTTGTGTGTGTGTATGTGTGTGAGTGTGCTATGGCATACAAGTGGTAGTCAGAGGTAACCTCAGCTATTAGTTTTATCTTCCACCTTGCTTGTCACTCTGTATGCCAGGCTAGCCCCCAGGGAACTTTTGGGGATTCTCCTGCCCCTGTCCCCGCATCTTGTTGTAGGAATGCTGGGATTACAGACATGCTTTCATACCTGGCTTTACATGGGTCTTAGTCAGGGTCTAACGTTCATGACAAGCACTTTGCTCTCTTTTCCCTGGGATAAGCCATCTCTCTAACCTGCAATAAACACCTTTAAAAGTCTCTGCCAGTTTACAACCCAATCTTCTATTAGTTATCCAATGAACTCTCTGTATCATGGAGGAGTTTGGGAGCACTAAGGATGGGTTTCAAGTCTTGCTCATCTCCCCCTTTCCCAAGATTCCACTCCACGTATCAGGAGCTCAACAAATGTTGTTGGAAGATCAATCCTGTCTAATTGGAATCTTCCAGGTCTGATGCTGTTAGGACCATAGTGGCCATAGTGACAATCAGTGACACCTTAGTGATCTCTCTGGGTAGCAGAGATAGAGATTGCAATGGCAAAACCCTGACCTCAGAGGAAGAGAATGTCTATCTTGAGCCTGAACACGAAAAAGAGCAGGCAAGGGAGTTATGGGGCCAGAGAAAGGGCTTAGTTGGCAAAAGGGTTTGCTTCACACAGTGAGGATTTGAGGTCAACTCCCCAAAGGCCACATAAAAAGCTGGACACAAAAAGCGGGAGTCTGTTAACTCTAGTGTTCCTACAAGAAGATGAGAGGTGGAGACAGAGAAGACCTGGAAGCTTGGAGGCCTGAAGCATAAACACAAGAGAGAGGTTGTATCAAAATGAGGTGACTTGTGAGGACTGACCCCTGACGCTGTTGCCTGTCCTTAGCGTGTACATGTGTGTGTGTGCGCACACACACACACACACACACACACACACACACACACAGTGAGAGAGAGAGGGAGAGAGGGGAAGAGAGGGGGAGAGAAGGGGAGAGAAGAAGAGAGGGGGAGACAGTGTGTGTTTTTATGAATTATTATGGAAGGATGAATTAATGTGGTGCTTAAGTCTCTGTAAAATTCCCCACAGTCACCAGTCCACAGCTATATCTTTGTAAACCAAGAGTTAGGCCTGTCTGGGACACAGGCACCTTCCCAGTGGTTCACACCAGCAGGAAAAACCACACAGCTTCTAAAAATAAAGCAGATATCTTTAGAGACATTCAGTCCTTTTGTACCAGCTTTTCATGGGAGTTGTGTGGTTTGATCTCCAAACTGTGGTGAGCTCCCTCTGTTTGAAGTCAGGACTTAAACGGAAGAAGAGGAACACAGCAGACAGTGGTCTTGCAGCTGTGATCTGCAGAGCATGCAACTTCTGACAACCACTCTCTCCCCAGAGTGCCCTTTGGGGTAACTCGGAGCTGTGGATGCTCGTATTGATCTTGAAGTTGAAAGAGTTAGTTCACAATCACTGCCATTGACAAAGGTTCTTCCAGCTCATTAACCACTAGATTATGTGGCACAGTTCATTAAAATTCTGTCTCATCCCCTGCATTTGTAAACAGACTTGGGGGCGTTTATCACTTTGTGCCTCTTACAGAGGGTTTCCTCCAAAGTATGTATTTTTCTCCTTTCCCCTTTTCCTAGTAGAAAAAGCATGAAGTAATTTGCCTCAAGATGCACAATCATTTACATGCAAACGAAAATGAAATACCAACTAAGAATCTCAGGTTTGGAGATCCCCCCATCCCGGCTTCCTATTTGTGACTCTTTGGCTATGTAGCTGCTTTCACAAATGCATTTGCTCAGAGCTCTTGTTACATTAATTTTGTATAAATTGTCATGCTTCTTAGCAGGCTTCTGCCCTATAATTGCTTACATTTGAATACAGACAGAAAGGGAGAGATTACATCCAATTTTAAAACTCTATCTTTTCCATTTGTTTAATTTTTTATTTTGTGAAGATTTATTTCTTTTTCTTTATGTTTCTGTGTTTGTGCCAGAGTGGGTTTATGTATACTGTATATTAATAGATGCCTGTGGAGGCCAGAGGGCATTGGACCCCCTGGAACTGGAGTGGCAGGCAGATGTAAGATGCCTGACGCGGGTTCTGGGAACTGAACCTGGGTCCTCTGCAAAAACAGCGTTCTTAAACACCGAGTCATCTCTCCAGCTCCTCCTTTCCCTTGGTTGATACCTAAGCACTGAGACTATTATTCCTTGCAAAACACCCATCTCAAGATGGACCCAGAGCAGAGGTCTAAGGGTGTATGAACCAGACTCTGGGTGGCTGCTCCCTCTTTGGTATCCCATGAAACTCTCACCTTAGAAAAGACCTTTCCTGTGAAGACCCACATGACAAGTATTTGTGGCTTCTGAACCTGAATGTTCTTCCCACAGTGGTCCCAAAGAAGTGACTGGCAAATTTTCAGACAAAGAGAAAGATCTGATTCAGTAAACCTTTATCTATGGATGTTAAAATGTGAATTTCATATACTGTGTGTATGTGCGAATGTCTGTGCTTATATGCTTGTACATGTAGGTGTGTGTCTGTGTGTCTATGTATATGTATGTGTTTGTATGTTGTGTGTATGTGTGTGCATGTGTGTATGTGTGCATATGTGTCTCTGTGTGTGCATGTATGTATGTGTGTGTCTGTGTGTGTATGTATGTGTGTCTGTGTGTCTGTATGTTTGTTTGTTGTGTGTCTGTGTGCATGTGTGTCTGTGTGTATGTGTGTCTGTGTGTGTATGTATGTGTGTGTGTCTGTGTATTTGTATGCATATGTCTGTGTGTCTGTGTGTGCATGCATATGTATACATGCATATGTGTGTATTTATGTGTGTGCATGTGTGTTTCTATGTCTGTCTGTGTGTATGTGTGTGTGCATGTGTGTGTGTCTGTGTATGTTTGTGTGTGTGTGCAGACCAGAGGATAGCTCTAGTCATTGCAAGTATCATCCTTCAGACACTAAGAGCCTTAAATTTGATCTCTCACTGGACTGAAACTCACCAGGTAGACCAGACTGGCTGACTAGCCAGCTCTAGAAATCCTCCTGCCTCTTCCTTCACCTCATTATGTGTCCTGCTGCTTTCATAAATACATTTGATCTGAGCTCTTGTTATGTTAATTTTATGTAAATTTTCAGATTTCTCAGCAGGCTTTGCCTTATAATTGCTTTCATTTGAATATAAACAGTCAGGGGGAGATTATAACCAATTTAAAAAGCAAGTCTTTCCCTTTATTGTCTCGGGATTACAAGCACATGCCACCAGCCTGCTTTTCTATTTGGACTCTGAGGCTCAGATTCAGGTATACCTGCCTGCAGGGCAGGCGCTGTACTGACTGGAGTAGTCTCTCCAGCCCTCAGAGACGTTTTAAGTGCCCTTGAATGCTTGTCTATTTTCCTGCTCCAGCTGTTTAAACTCCTTCTTATTTCCAGGGCTGTTCGGACATAGCTTCCCAGGATAGCCATAGTTTGCTGACCACCATACACCTAGGCACGTGCTCCACTTTTGTTGGAAAAGATAGCCCTGGATTCTTAGATGTGGTTTCTAAAATAGTGGCAGCATCACTGCGGACTTTTGGACCTGCTGAAGGCCAGAGACTTGAGGAGAGGGTATAACCGATGTGAGGACCCTGACTCAGTAAGAATCTTCTGGACTCATGTTGGCATTCCTTCATCACTCATGAGCAAGTCTTCTCTTCAGCAATGCCCTATGTCATCACGGCCACTCTAAGATAGGGTGAGTGTCGAGACCACACCTCAATACATAAGATTGAGAGAAAATGGAAAAAAGATACCTGATAAGACAATCTCACAGTGTTGACCTCTGGTCTTACGTGCACACATATTGCCTGCCACCCCCCCCCCCAACACCACAGCCAGGCATCATGGTGCTTACCTGGAATCCCAATGCTCATAGAGATGGAGACAGGTGAAACCCTGGGGCTTGCTAGCCAACCAGCCTAGTCTAACAGGCAAGTTCCTGTTCCTGTCTCCAAAGACTAGGCAGAGTGAGACTGAGAGAGATACCCAAAGTTTACCTCTCTCTCTCTCTTTCTCTCTCTGACACACACACACACACAAACCCCAAAAGGAATCGGTCACATCACACAGTACTTTGGTGTGGGGCTGAGCTGTCAGACCTCCCTTGTAGAACTATAGCACTCATCAGACCCACGTGACTGTCTGCTGCTTGACCACCCATTTCAGCCTTGGAGCCTAGAGCCTAGCACTGTGCCAGAGCAGAGAATGTGGGCTTGGTATCTTGCGAGCACTGAAGTTGCCTTGCACTGTAAGGGACCAGGCTAGCCTCTGCTCTGGAGAGCAGTGGACTGGAAACACCATCTGTAGCTGAGTGGGGATTCTTCTCATTTATGCGGCTTTGGGAGCTTTTTCTAAGCCTGACTGGTGTGGACCCCTCTCTTATCACTTGACTGGTTTTCACTGCCTTTGTTGCTCAACCTTCACTTCTCTGCTATTGTGACTTTGCTCATCTGTCTCCCACGTGGAATTCTCGGCCTCACTCACCGGCAAGAGGATGCTTTCAGATCGCCTTTCAAAGGCTTATTGCAGGAAAGTCAGAAAATGCAGGGAGGTGCAAAGGATTTTAAACTATTCATAACACAGCCACCTAGAGACAGCTTCTATCCACACAATGACACACAACTTTCCTTTTCATTGCATAGACACACTGACACATAGACACGCACACATACATAGACACTCACACACGACATTCCTCCACACTTATAAAATCAGATCTATCTATCTATCTATCTATCTATCTATCTATCTATCTATCTATCTATCTA
>JABTXL010021306.1:5690158-5710102 GCA_025134845.1 Neodon shergylaensis | reverse complement strand
CTATCTATCTATCTATCTATCTATCTATCTATCTATCTATCTATCTAGTATGTATATGTGCTTGAGGGAGCCAGAGAATGTTGGATGTCTGCTTTGTTTTATGAGACAGGTTCTCTCAATGGCTCAGAGCTCAGCCAGCAGGCCAGGTGTCTGACCAGTGAGCCCTGGGGGTCTTTGCCTACCCAGTTCTAGAATTACAGGTGAGCACCGCCATACTCAGCTCTCTGTGGGCACTGAACTCATGTCTTCATGTTTGTGGAGCAGACACTTTACTGATGGAACTATTTATGCAGCCCGATATAATGTAGTTTTTTTTAAAAAAAGGTTTATGCTTTTTTCTTTTATGCATAAGCATGTATGAGCACTATGTGCCAATAAGGGCCTGAAGAGGAGATCGCTTGCCCTGGAGCTGCAGTTGCAGATGGTTATGACTTTGATGTGGGTACTGGGGGCAGAACTCAGGCCTGCAAGAGCAGTAGTGCTCTTAACTGTTGAGTCCTCTCCCAGCCCCACATCATTTCTTTTTGTATACTTAACATATTGTGATGATCTTCCTATATTAATAAAAGTATTTTACAATGCTTTTAGTGTTTGCATAAATGCATGTTGTATACATAATTTATTAACCACTTTTGGAGATTTAGGTTATTTCCAACTTTTATTATTAAAAAAAAAACACCACCACCAACAAAAAGCACTGCAGCAGCCGTTCTTGAGGCTAACGGCCACATCCCTAATTATCTCCACAGGACACGTTTCCAGAAGAATTACAGGTGCTTTCTATATCTGGGTGTTCAGGGTCTTCATAGTAAACCAGCTGTGGCTGGAAAATACTTGCAAAAATTGCACTGGAACTGAACATGTATAGGTAAGTTTCCTGATCATTATTCTCTAAGCAATGTATTATAATACACATTTGCACTGTATCAAGTATTGTAAGTAATCTAGAAAGGATTTAAAGTTTAAGAAAGGTATATGTAGATTATATACAAATCTTGTCCTATTATGCTACTGCCTTGAACAGCCATAGAGTGCGTCTTCCATGACTGTGGGCCGACTGGGATGTCCACACTTACCTCCCCCAGTACATTGCAGAGGTATGCTCCATGGTACTGCTGCACGATTGCTCAACAGCAGATGAGCACCCATTCCTTGTGCCCTTGCTACATAAGATGTCATCATGCCAAAACAAATGTCTGATTTTACTTTTTGGTAAAGCGTCCCATCTTATCGCTTTATTTTGCCTTTCTTAGGTGACTAGTAATGTTCACATGGTTCCTTATATATTTGTGCATTTGTATTTCTTCTTTTGGATTTTTCCTACTTATTTATTTTTTTTAGTTTATTCTTTATGCCTTATACATATCTATGTTATATAATGAACACATTTTTCTCAAAGCCTTATAACCTTCCCTTGTGCTTTCTTCATTCCCATAGTCTCCTTTATTTCCTTAGACAGTCTATTTTAATTTTATGTAGTAGTTTCATACATGATTTTATGTACCAGAAACAAAAGAAAACATAAAATATTTATCTTTCTGAGACTGTCTTAATTTGCTTAGTATGATGATCTCCACTTATGTTCATTTTTTTAAAATAACAACTTTTTTCTTTATGGCTGAAGACATTTCATTTTGTGTGCCTCACATTTGATTTATCCAATCTTTCGACAGTGCTGCAGGAAACACGAAGGGACAAGCCTCTCTGTGCAGTGCTGCCTTGGAGTCCCAGGACAAGTACAGCTGTGTTATAGTGAAGATCTACTTTTTTTTTTATTGGAAATCTCCACAGCAACATCTGTAGTGACTGGACCAGGTCACATTCCCACTGTCAGTGTGTAAGGATTAGAGCTTTGCCCAGATCCTCTCCGGCATTTGTTTTTTTTTTTTTTTGTTTTTGTTTTTTTGAGACAGGGTTTCTCTGTGGTTTTGGAGCCTGTCCTGGAACTAGCTTTTGTAGACCAGGCTGGTCTCGAACTCACAGAGATCCGCCTGCCTCTGCCTCCCGAGTGCTGGGATTAAAGGCGTGCGCCACCACCGCCCGGATGTCCGGCATTTGTTGTTACATGGTTTCTCATTGCCTCTTGCTCTGGTGAGATGGAACTTCAGTGTAGTATAGATTCACATCTTTCTGATAACTAGCTGCTGTGGTTAGTGCTAATTGTCAACTTGATAAAACCTCGATTCACCTGGTGGACATGCTTTTGGGCACATCTGTGGGGTTTTATCTGGATTACACGTGTTAAAGTAGAAGACTCATGCACGTGGGTGGCACTACTCTCTGTATAGGAGATCCTGAGCTGCATAAGAATGGACAAGGCATGCTGGTCGCAGGCATGCATGCGTGAATTCATTCCCCTTTGCTCCTTGACTCTGCACGTGATGTGACTAGCTGTCTCAACCTCTTGCTGCTGTGGCTGTCCTGAAGTGAGGGACTACAACCCAGAGTTGTAAGCTACCATAACCTCCTAGAGCTAATCCCTTCCTGTTAGCGGGCTTCATCGCAGCAGGAGAACTAAGACACCTGTCCACCTGAGCTTTTCCTGTTTCCATTCCCTCTCCATTGGAGGTCTTGTGGGCTTATTTCTCATTGACGTGAATCATACTCATTTTGTCATAGACTGGCTTATGTCCTCTGTGACATCTTGACTCACAGCAACCTTCGTTTCACTTCTTGGACTCCCTGACTCCTTCATACTTGATGTTGTTTTGTGTAGTAAGGAGGCTATTAGTTTGTTCCTGGCTGCTCAATCCCGAAATAATCACACAGAAAGTATATTCTTTGCAATATTGTTTGGCCAATAGCTTAAGCATATTTCTGCCTAACTCTTATATTCTAAACTAACCCATCTCCGTTAATCTGTGTATTGCCACGTGGCTATGGCTTAGCAGGTAAAGTTCCATTCAGTGTTTGTCTCTGGAGGGGCTCCATGGCTTCTCTCTGACTCTGCCTTCTTTCTCCCAGCATTCAGTTTAATTTTCCCCGCTTATCTCTGTTCTGCTAAGCCACTGGCCCAAACAGATTTATTCATTAACCAATACAAGCAGCACACAGACAGAAGGACCTCCCACACCAGCCTTGCCTATGCTTCGTTTCTTATTTGAGCACTAATGACTTTTCTTTCAGAAATTGATTGCTGCGGGTCATTTGTACTCTGTGTGAAGATGTGTTTCTGGCATGGGTATAATAAAAAGCTGAATGACCAAGAGCTAGGCAGGAGAGATAGGTGGGACTTCCTGGCAGAGACAGGAAGAGGAGAATCATCAAGATGGGAAGGAGTCAGACATACAGAATGGGAGAGAGTTAAAAGACATACAGTAAAATGTAGATTAACAAAAATATGGGTTAGTTTAAGTTATAAGAGCTAGCAAGGCAAGCCTAAGCTAATGGCTAAGCTTTCATAATTAATAATAACTCTCTGTGTTGTTATTTGTAAGTTGGTGGTCCAATGAAAAATCTGACTACATATGATACCCAACATGGGACACTGACCACAACAAAGGAGAAGTTGCACCAGTTGGTGCCGCTACAGTTGCCACAGGAACTCCTGAAAGTGGGAAGTGGGCTCAGCACCTTCCCAGAGCTGGGGTAATAACATGGCTCTGTTCTTGGGGAACAAGAGGTCCGGGGCCAGCCACCAGACCCTGTGGTGGTAACCTAGCTGCATAAAAACCAGGAACGGACAGAGAAAACCTCTTAACTGATAGAGTATGTTTGAATATGCTTAGGTGACCCAAAGAAAAGTCTGACTACACTTGATAGAAAACGGCTGTTGGGAAGGTCCTGTTACACTAAGTCAGTAGCCCCCAGAAGCATGCCATTCAGGGTGGCTGGGTTTGACCTTTTTAGACATGAACTCTCATGAGCTACAGAGATCCTGGTTTTCTTGGCTTCCCATACGCACACAGCACAAGACTGTCTAAGGTTTGCTGAGTCAGTCAAGATCTCATTTGCCTTTGTTGAGGTGCAGGGATAGTTTACAGGTGTCCCTCAAAGGTCTGTGCCTTGAGATCTTGCTCCTGCGACACAAAAGCCCATATTCACACACATTCTAAAGAGCTTTCTTTAAAAAGCGAATTAATCTGCTGAGAGTTTGGGGTAGCATACAGCTCAAGGGGTAGCGATTATCTGCCAATCAACCTAGCTGATGATGGTAAGAAGGCAGTAGGCAATGGCGTGAAGATGGTAAGCTACTCCTTCCAGAAGCCTCCAGAAGCAGTTTGGATTATGCATTCTGCTCTGCAGAGTGGAGGTGGGGGGACACCTCCCTTCCTGGGAGGGGTGTGACCAGCACATGTGATGCATTAAGGAGTGACAGCCACGCAGGCCCTGTCTGGCCCTCCTCCCTATCTTCTGTCTCCTCTGCTCCCAGTGTGGTTTGAACAATCCTGTGTATCTGCGTGAAAGGAATACTAAGGAAAATGATTGAAAATCTGCAAACAAAGTGAAGGCATAACTATGGATATTTTCAGCATTGTCTGGCACAATGGCTTTCGAAGGGGAGGTGGGAGACATTAGGGAATCCTAAAACCCTTTCAGAAGGACTCTGAGCGTAGAGCCACTTTCATCATAACAGGATGATGTTGCTTGCATTTTTATGCTGTTGACATTTTCACATGGATGCAAAATTACGGGCAAAACTGCCTTATATTTCAGCACAAATTGAGGCAAGACACCAAAGCAGTTGATGCCACAGATCATTTGCAAAGGAAAACAGACTGTTTTACTGACAAAACGATGATGTCAATAATTTAAAGAAATATAGTAGAGAGGTAGTGGGGTCGCTCAGTAGCCAAGAGGTCTTGCTGACTGAGCACCAGTACCTGCATAAAAAGCCCAGCGTAGCTGGGCGTAAGTAAACCACAGCTACAGTGCTTCGAGGGGCAGGAACAGGAGGCACACAGGGCTTGCTGGCTTCAGCCAAGTTCAAGGCTTGACAAGACCCTGTCTCAAGGGAGAACGGCAGAGAGTGGTAGAGTAGGACACACAGTGCTGTCCCTGGGCCTATGCACATGTGCTCACGGGTGCGTGCCTATCTGCGGCCCATGTACACATACCACCCCCCCTCTGTCTCTGTCTCTGTCTCTCTCTCACACACACAGTAGCATGGGATGTATCTATACTCGAAAGAGCTATACAATTTAATGAGCCAATATTTTCTAAGAATTACACACAAGAAAATTATGCAAGGACAAAAGATCAATTAAAGAGGAAAGTAGACTAGTGAGATTTTTGTTTTTGTTTTTGTTTTAACAGAGTGCAAAAATTCACCCACATGGTTTTCAACCTGCCTATTGCCACTCACCTAGAGAAGTTACCACTTGCCCAGTCTTATTTTAGTTATTTATTTGTGTGTGTGGTAATGAATGTGTGTATGGGTGTGCACGTGTGCTTTCTCATTTCTGCATGTGTGGAGATTGTTAATGAGCTAAATGTTGGAGTGACTGTTGCTGTGTCTGAAGAGAGGTTGTATGCACAGTGTGCAGTAGTCAGGGATGGGGGGAAATCCCAGTTTCTAAGGTATCTGTGAAAACTGCCTGCCTTAGTCAGGTTGGATCAGGGCACACCCTATTGCTCTCATCTGAATGCAATCACCTCTGTCAAGGTCCTGTCTCCCAGTACTGTCACATTGTAAAGGACTGGGGATTAGGGCTTCTAAAGTAAGTTTGCAGGCCACAGTGCAGGCCATAAAAAATGGGTCACCTCCCATTCCCCAATATTGGTGTGTAACAAATAGTCAAGAACATCTAAGTGATATTTACCACAACCACCAAGATAATCTCTTCTTCACTTGGTGCTTGTTCTGGTGTCTGGAGTCAGGGGTTTGGTCCCCTACATTGTAGGTACTGGTTAGGTATTAACTCCTCTGGCCTGACCCTGGTTTAGAACAGTTGGGAAGAAACGTCCCTGAGTCTCTGTGTCTCCACAAAGTTAGCCTGACCACATCTCTTTCGAGGTGATTCCAGAGCTTACACAGGCCAGGTCCAGTCCATAGACACTTTGATATCATGTTTGCCTTCATTCTTATGTCAGAGCTGATCACGTGGCCATCTGCGGAATCAGAGGACGTGAGCACTGATGTCACATAGCATGACAAACATGTTGGGAAGTGGGTAGAGGAATGACCTGGGCCATGAATAACTACCATACTTGGTTACTTAATGTGATTATTTGTGTGCTTGCATGTGTGGATGTGTGTGTGTTTATATATGTCTATGTGTATGTGTAGATCAGATACTCAGATATCAGCCTTGGGGCACTGTCCATCTTACTTTTTGAGACATTGTCACTTACTGAACCTGGGGCTCACCAGTTCATTTAGGTTGGCTAGACAGGGATGTGCCTGTCTCTACCCCCCAGCACTATGATTATAAACCTGGGCTGCCACACCTGGCTTTGGTTATGTGGGTTGTAGACATCAAACTTAGGTCCTCATGCTTGTACATCAAGAACCTTACTGATTGCGCTATCTCTCTATCCCCTCGCTACCTTCTTTGTCAATAGTTCACAGCTCTCATGGTTCTTCTTAAGCCCCTTTCTGAGCCTGTTTGAGTCCTCATTTGCTACTATCTTATATGAATGGGGGTGGAGGCAATTGCTCCTTAGACATCAATTCTGTACTACACATTCTGTGGTACTAGCTCAGTTGACTCTCCCAATCAGCCAACTATGAAATAGGCATGGTTATCTACTGCCATGGCTTGTGTGTCTCCAGGGGCGCATCTGTCACAGTTGTCTGGCCAATCCCGTCCCTGTGTGGTCACTGTCCTAGTAAGGGTTTCTAACTGTGATAGCTGTGATAATCTACCATGACCAAACGCAACTTAGGGGGAAAGGGTTTATTTCGTCCTACAACTCAGGTCGCAGTCCATTTCTGAGGAAAGTCAGGGCAGGAGTTCAAGACGAGAATGGAAGCAGAAGCCTTGGAGGAACACTGCTTTGGCTTGCCCCTCCTGGCTTACCCAGCTTGCTCTCCTAAGGTATGCGGTACCACTGGCCAGGGATGGCACTGCCCACAATGAGATGGTCCCTCCCACATCAGTCATCAAGAAAATGAGCATAGGCTTGCCTACAGGCCACTCTGGTGGGGACATTTCCTCATTTGTGCTTCCCTCTTCCAAAATGACTTTAGCTTGTGTCAAGTTAACTAACACATGCAGAGGCTCTGACCTCATCAATGGGTTAATCTCCTGACGAGGTCTTCTGAGTGAGTAACTAAGAGCTGGGCCTGGATTCAGAAAGTGCACCACTGAAAGCATTTCTTTGGGATGGGCTCTCAGGACGCAGTCTGCTTCCTGCTTCTATGAGGAGTGCAGGTTGTCAAACACTCTCACTTCCAAGGTGTGCTGCTTTGCTTAAGGCCCAGCACAACGAGTCACATGACCATGGATAAAACCATGAGCCACAAGAAATCTGCCTTCTGTTTGTTTTCTCATGTGTTTGTTCCAGTGAATGACAACGTGTGTGAGTTCACACATCTGTCTTCACCCAACTAGGAAACCAAGGCTCAGAAAAAGAACCTGCTCCCAGCAGCTCTACTGGGGAGACTGCTCTGAGTCCGGGTCCATCTGACGGCACAGAAGTTTTCTTTCACTGATGCTTTTAAATCTTTTGCCTCAAAATTACCTTCGGGGCATAGAGAGTGAACGGATTCAAAAGCCTGGGAGTCTGGTGGCTGCTACCTGAACTGCCCATCGCAGTGTGGAAAGCCCTCAAAGCTAAAACTTTTATCTTAAAAAATTCATATCGACTTGGCATTCTGTTCTGCCTCTTTTCACCTTAGAGCAGAATGGATGCTCCCGGAATAGATGCGTGTTTATGGAGGGATTTTTCAGTGCCTCTGGTACCCAGCTGCCTGCCTTAGGAGTCCGCCCATCTCCATTTGAGAAGCATGACATTGCGCGGGCAGCCTGCCTGGAACAATGAAATTGATCGCCAGGGTCCCCTGGGTTATTAATATACCTGTTGCAAAAGACGATGACACATTTTGGCTATCACCTGCCACTTCTTTGACATTCCCAGTCAATTCAGTGGTCCTGTGCCTAATTTGTCAATGAAGCCTCCTGTAGGAATGTCGGAAATAGCCTGGTAGGAAGGAGACGGCATTGATTCTGGACTCTTGAGATCTGCTGCTTAAATGTTCCTTTAAAGTTGGCTCTAGACAAAAGTACAGCTCTCTCCTCAATGAGAATAAGAGACAGTTTATTCTGGAGCCAGATAGAGTGACCATGGCTCTCAAACACAGATTCAGCTTACACCGAGATCCATATTGTGTCAGGTCCTGCCTCTCATATTACTGCCTACATAAATCACCTGTGCCCTGAAGTTCACGCATGCGCACGAGCACGCGTGTGCACATACATGCACACATTCTGCCTGCACTATGTGTTTGCCTGTTTTCTGGGGAGCACAAGCTAAGGCATTGTCTTCTGTAGCTAGATTTCTCTGGTTAAGTGACTTTACATCTCTGGCCTCAGTTGCTCAGTTATTGGTGGATGATTGATTGCCAGTGTCCCTTCCGGCTTTGAAAGTCTATTCTATTTGAATGTTTCTTTTCTCCTGGGGACACCTTTCTTTTCCTCATTCATTTATAAGCCAAACTTTTGACATTCCAAGTGGCTGGCTCTTATATTTCAGATGAACCACTTTATACTCCTGGGTGTCCTGAAATGCCGAGGAGCGCCATCCATCCCTTGGCAACCTTTTCTTCTGCGTGTAGGACATTCATCACTTGTCCTTTCTGAGACAAAAGTCAGGTGTTTCTTTTAATCTGGGCTTTTACACCAAGATAGAAATGCTCACCGTGGGATCCGTAGCCACTTAGTTCCTATGAAAAATTCTCCTTTCTTTTTGTGTGCATGTCTGTGTGCAAGTGTATGCATGCTCCCAAGTATGTGTATGTGGGTGTGCATGCACATGTGTCCACATACATGTGCTGGCCAGAAGACAACTTTGAGTCTCATTCTTCAGATTCTCCTCTCCTTGTTTTTTTGAGACAGTCTTTTGGTAGCCTGGACTTTCTGTTTAGACTGTATTTACCGGTCAGCCAGCTGTAGGGGATCTACCTGTGTCTGTCTCCTCAGCATTGGGATTATGAGCAAGCAGTCACTGGCTCAATTGTCTCCCTAGGACTCCTGGTAATCTTTTCGTTTTCACTGTTTAAAAGTTCTGACTCTTCTTCCCACGTTATTGACAAGCTGAGAGCTTTTGTTGAGGTACGGGTATGTATGACAGGGCTGATGCAGAAGGATTGCACGACAGGAGGGCTCTGCTCTCCTCAGTAGCACCAGAGGGCCTCCAGTGGGGATGGCTTGAGTAACAATGGCTCTGTGTCTGCCCGCTGTGTCCGTGGCTCCCATAGTGTGGGTAGACCACATGGTGATGTGAAGACCTTTAATGTATGTGAAGACCCTTGCCGTGAGCATCGTGGGTAAACAGAGAGCTTGTGAAGACGGAGTGTAGGGAGTTCCTCCTCTTAGTTATGGTTGCTACAGAATAGCTTCTGAGTTGTGGGAATCTATCTCAAGCTGAGTATTGATTTTTGTATGTACCCTGTTGAGATTTGAATGTGAAATGTCCCCAGTAGGCTCGCGTATGTGTATACTTGGTATGCTGTTTGGGAATATTGTGGAAACTTCAAGCGATAGAGTCTTGCTGAGTAAGTGGACTATGGTGGTATGCCTTGAGGGTTTGTAGCCTGATCCCATTCCTGTTAACTCTTTTCTTCTTGGATGAAGAAGCAGTGTGGCCAGCTCCCTCCTGCTCCTGCCATTTGCCTCCCCACCCTGATGGAATGGTCCACTTGAACTGTAATCAGCATGATTCTTCCTCCTCTGAAGAGGTTCTTGTCAGGTATTTGGTCACAACGATGAGAATGGCAGCTTCATGTGCACTGACCAATAGTTGAACTTATAAAATCCGCCATTATGTATCAAGCATGTGTGATGCATTAGAGACTGCATTTTACCTAAATCCTCGTAGTCTAAAAAGTAGGCACTATTGTCCTTATTTTCACTGATGGAAAAGCTGAGACATATTATAGTTCTAGCACACTATTACCACATATTTTATTGTTTACTTTTTGTTTATTCCTTGATAATTTCATACATGTATACAATATATATTTAGATCATACAAACTCCTCCCTTTCTAACTACTCCCAGAATTCCCTTCTATAGAAGGACACTTAAAAGAAATCCCACAATAGTTCAGAATTGAGAAATAGATGGTTATTTATTTAGGGGTAGACTCACAAATCAGAATCCTCTGCTTGAACGGAGATCAGAAACCAAATCCTGCAGCCAGAAAAAAGGCCAGACAGATGCTCTACATAGGCATAAATAGTATAAAAGGCCATGCCCCAGTGCGTGGGTAACCACTGGCTTTAAGACTTCCTACAGCACCCTTCCAACATTCATACCCCTTTCTAAGAAAACCCACACAGATGGCAAAGAGTGAGAGTAACTAGAACAGTTCTACCTAGACATATAAAATTATCAAGGGATGCATTAATAAACTAACTCACTGAGTTGAGTTAGTGTTGCCTATGCGTGCACAGATATGGTGTCATTCACTGGAGAATGAACATCATATCAGAGGCCAAGACACTAAAAGAGTTGACCCTATCTCCCCCAGAGGCCTTCCACTGTCAATAGTCCCTTAGGATGGAGACTCATGAATCTACTCTCCATCCATGCTGGAAGGCTGACATTCTGCAGGCAACCGCAGCTGCTCTGATTCTCCAGCTGTCACAATCTTTCTGTCCCCTCTTCCACAAGGTTCCCTGAGCCTTGTGGGTCAGGGGTGTGATAGAGATGTCTCATTTAGAGATGAGCACTACAATTGCTCATTTCCCCAGCTTCTCCAGCTGGGAGTCTCTGTGTTAACTCTAGAACCTGCTTTCATCCAGCAGCTGCTTACTACACATTTGCAGAAGAAACGAACTGGTAAATTAAGGCTGTAAATTAAGTTTGTGAATGGCAGAATCCTATCCCCTCTTTCTCTCAAGGCACTTAGATTGTACAGGTCTCTGTACCATAGAGTCAATTCCACATTGTCTTGTGTACCCTTATTTTTTTTTCTGGGGATATGTAAGCCAACATCTATTTACCTCAGTTAGGGCAAGAGACAGATCAGAGAAATGATTACACTGGGGTCTAGCGTGGTATACCAGAGAGTTTATTAGGGTTACCCAGGAGGAAGGGTGACTCAAAGACAAGTGAATCACAGAAATGCTGACTCTAGTATGAGTGACAACTCCCAAAAACTGCATCTGCAGAGTTCCCTGTAAGAACTTGTAGGAAGATCTCCTAAACAGAGTCTCTTCTCTCCAGTAATTTTTAAAAACTGCTTCTTTTATAATCATGAGTTCAGGCCATGTGAAGCTTGTGAGTTTCAGGAGTTTCCTAAGTCTTGTAAGTTTTGTTTACTACCTGTGCCTTGTATGTTTGTCTTTTTGAGTTATATGAGTCACCTTCTTCGCTCTAGGAGAGATGTTGTCGGTTTGATTTGGAGGAAATAGCTACATAAAAGTCAAGATAATTTTTGCACTAATACTCTGTTTCATTTATCTCTTACTAATCTTTTAATTTTCACTTCTGCTCATCTACTTTCTTGTGTTGACTCACAGTACATGCATACATACACTTAGATCACACTGTATAATTCTGACTCCTAAGTCTTTCTCTTGGGATGCTAATAAACATAAATGATCCAGAATCCAGACAGCTGGCATTAGTTTAGTGTCTGATTTGAACATTAGGAGGGCATTTCTTCCAACCTATTTTCTCTTGCATACTGGGAGTTTAGGCCCTCATAACGTCTGTTATTTTGAGCTCTACACTGTTTGATTGTGCCACATGAAGAGGAGTAAAAGGAGCCACGACGACAATGTCCAACTACAGGGTCAGCTTTGGATTGTTAATGATTTCTCAGTGGTACATGATCTACACATGATCTGAGGTGCCTGGGGCCACACTCACCTCCAGAGCTCTGCCTGGCATCCTGGTACCTCCAGGCTGAAGCCAGTGCCCATTCTCTGTGCTGTCGGATCCTCCATCATGTTCACTAAGGGATATGAAAAAAGATATTCCTGCCACTTCTCCTCTGGGCAGGGGCTCCTCCGCGATAGGTGCCCCTTTTTCATTTGGGGTTGTTTGCTCAGACCTGCCTGCTTCTGTTAGAGGCTAAATGAGGCAGGGACTCTCAGGCACAGACTCCCATGTTAATGCACCTTCAAAGTATCCCTTCTTTTCCTGTAGCTAAAACTTCCTGGTGCAAGCTGAGCATGCCCAGAGGCATTTCTGCCCATCACTTTAATTTTTTACACATACATCCAAAGCTTGGGCCAAGCACACCAAAAAATATGTTTATTCTCTTTTAAGATATGACTTTAGGCTCAGCATGCTCAGGAATGTACTCCTCAACTCGGTATGCTTAGTGCATGGTCTTATAGTTTTGGGGGACACTGCAGATTGTTCTTTGGAGTAAAAGATTTGTCAGAAGTGTCACCAATGCCACAGATAGGCAGTAGCATGGCTAGGACCCTGGGGTGGGTTCAGTCCACAAGACCCTGTGGGAATGACCCCTCTTGTAGGTTTCATGTGTATTTGATGTGGATTCCCAGGTGGAAAGAGAAGGAGCAAAAGTCAGTGTGTGTCCACCATACGGGAAGAGGTACCTGTGGCTCTTGACTGCCTTGAGTATTTAGCAAACTTGCTTCAGTGAAGGGAGGGTTAAAGACTGACAGACAGAATTTCTTAGTAGAGTACCTCTCATTCCTGCTCTGTGGAATTAGTTAGCTGTGAGGGTAGAGATAGAGAGATGGCTGGAGGTGAAGTGGCCCGAGGAGCCCACAACCCAACCTTGTACTGTCTCTTCTGGTTTGTTTCTTGCTCTAGTACTCTTTCCGTTGCAGAAATGTCACCAGCTTTCTTTAAGACAGGGAAGTCCACACTGCTGCATTACTGCCACTGCCAATAGCTCCCCATGCTTCAGCTACTGCTGTGTGGAGGTCTAGCATGCATTTTCAGTTCTGAGAATTACAGCCTCCAACAGGGACATCCTTCCAATATCCGTCAGTGGTCACCTGCCTGGCCCCTCCTGGGGTGTTTTAATGAGCAGGGCTTAGCTCTCCCAGATGAAACATTCCTGTACCACAATGGCCTTTTAATTAAGCCATCATTGTCATGGGAATTTAATGACTCTAATCTCCCTGGGAAGGAGGAAAAGAAGACAGCGGGTTTTCACCAGGTGCTGTTTCTGTGACACAGGCCTCTTAATGGAAATGAACTCAATTGCTTTGGGTACGAAATGGTGGTCAATGGATGTAGGTCTTTTGTTAGCAATCCCTCTGTGTCGTAGGAGTCTTCTTTTCTTTTGTTTTGTTTTCTTTTCTTTTTTTATTATCTTGTGAGCAGTTTTAAGTGGTGGTTTATGCACAGGGTGGCAACCACATTGCTCAGGCCTGATTATTACTTTTACCACGTGATTTTTGTGTGACAAAGGTAAGGTAGTAAATGCTTCTGAGTTTCCCCATTTATTTTATTTCTCCATTTTTGTTTTCTCTGCTTAGAATGCCCTTGTGGTCTCCTGAATAAACTTTCAGCTGTTTAGACATGGCATAGAAGGCATTTTTTCATTTGCAGTTTTTGTCTCATTTCTTTTTTAAAGATTTATTTATTTTATGATTTAGAGAGGCTTGTGGGTATCCACAGAGGAGAGAGGAGAGCTTCAGAGTTCCTGGAGCTGGCTACAGGAGGCTGGTGAGTGTTTCTATGTGGGGTCTGGGAACCAAACTCAGGTCCTCTGGAAAAGCAGCAAGCGCTCTTCACAACTGAGTTGCTTCTCCAGTCCATTTTGTCTTGTCTAAGCATGGCATGAATAACAGGAATGTGAACAGTGGGAATATGTATCTTCACTAGTGATTTGGCTTAATAGTTAATATTTTTTTTTTGTTTTGAGTTCATCCCCTGTTCTGGAACAGGAAAGAATAACTTAGAGACTATTACAAGAAACTTTGTATCAAAATGTATAAATTTTAGATCATGGTGTTGGAAATAGCCTGGATCTTTAAACACCTAAATCCAAGCATTTGTATCACTTCTGAAATTCTAAACCAAAGCACTTCACATTAAAATGAACTATCTCTAATGGACACACTACTAAGCACATTCCCAATGACTTATCATCTTTCAGCCCTCCCCAGATAAACTTCTCTTTATATATAGTAGATGCTGATTAACACAGAGACCCACAACTGGCCAAGGAGTAGAGAACAAGAGACTGTGAAAGGTTCAGCCTTAAATAGGTTGTCTGTGCCATCCTGCTTCCTATAGCTCAGGGATAATGGAAGAAGATGGTACAGAGAATGTAAGAGTGGCAGGTGGGGAATGAATACAAGGAAATGGGGTCTTCTGGGCACAGTGAACTCATAGTGGCTATGATCTGTGCAAGCTCAAGGCAGACAGATTCCAGCACGGAGAGGGGAGGTGCACATGAAGCCCCACCCCCAGCATGGAGAGGGGAGGTGCACATGAAGCCCCACCCCCAGCATGGAGAGGGGAAGTGCACATGAAGCCCCACCCCCAGCATGGAGAGGGGAGGTGCACATGAAGCCCCACCCCCAGCATGGAGAGGGGAAGTGCACATGAAGCCCCACCCCCAGCCTAGAATTGCTTGACACTTGAGAGATGCTGGGAGAGGGAGAGTCTGTTTCCTTTAAGAATGTAGGCCTGGCAAGTCAACCCCACTGGCAAAAGGAAGGCCACACACTCAAGAATATATGGGTAGCACAAATTAGACTTCATGGGTTTAAAAACCTAAAAAATAGAGGACACAATGTTGGGTGGGTGTAGGTGGAAGTTTCTGTCCCACAAGTCGCTCCCATGTAACCACACAAAGGCTTAATACTAATCATAAATGCTCGACCAGTAGCTCAGGCTTGTTACTAGCTAATGCTTACATTTAAATAAGCCCATATTTCTTATCTATGCTTTACCACACAGCTCATGTCTTGTTGTCTCATTTTCTACATGTCCTACTTCCTCTGCATCTATTGGAATCTCCCTGACTCTACCCTTCTTCTTCCCAGCATTCTCTGTTTGTTTATCCCCAAACCTTATTCTGTCCAGCTATTGATAGTCAGTTTCTTTATTAAACCAATCATAGCAACATATATTCACACAGTGTAAAGGAATATTCCACATTTCCCCTTTTGTTTAATTAAAAAGGAAGGTTTTAACTTTAAGATAGTAAAATTATATACAATAAAACAGTTATCATGTAAGAATTACAGTACAATATCCAGTCCATTTGTATTTTATAAATTTAAAGAAAATACTCTATAATTTATCATATCTTTGTGACCCTAAAGTTTTATACCCGATGTACCTTTTAACCTAACTAAGGAAAACTTTAACTATGATCATCTTGCCTTCAACTTCATCAAAGATCCCAGAAGGGTGAAATATTGCCTAATGGCAGAAATATCTGGCTGCTTGAAAAGTCATTATAAGTTCTTATGTAACATTGAGACATCCAACTTTGACTTATAGGTCTAGTATATCTTACAGACACTTCTGAGAAGCAGGGAATTTTGAAGGACTACCTTACCTTGTCTTGGCAAAGTTTGTCACCTTTCTTGTATCCTACTGGTTCATTTTGGACAGTATACTATCAGCAATCGAGGAAAAGACAGGTTTTTTTTTCTTCACAAATGGCTAGCTTTTGCCATAAAGAAATCAAATTCCTTATGGAGTTTCTTCAATGCCTTTCTTCTTCTCTAAAGTAGCATGAAACTGCCAGGAGAGGACATGTCTCACAGTCATGAGAAGCCTTAGGCTATTAAACAGATTAATTGCAATATTCTGTAGGTCTTTGAAATGTTTGAAGGCCATCTATTTTTGTAGTTATATCTTTATATACCTAACATGACTATAAGTTTGACTATTATAGATGACTATTAACCTGTATTTCTTAATTATAGGTTACATTTTAAAATGAGTTGCATAAACACAATACCTTAAACAAGAGTTTAAATTTGTATCAATAAACAAATTTTCACAGTAATGTGAAATATTCAAGACTAATTGCTTTTTTGTTTAAAAGTATATTCAATAATCTACCCTTTTATCCTATCATTTCTATATCCCCCCTTTTTCTTTTCATAATGAGATCCAGAAATCTAATTTCCTTTGTTTAGATTTTGTTTTTTTTTCCTGACCATTATCAATAACAACTTATAACTCCACCCCTGGTGTAGAAGGTCCTCCTTTCTATGTGTTGCTTGTATTGGTTAATTAATAAAGAAACTGCTTTGGACCCTTGATAGGGCAGAACTTAGGTAGGTGGAGAAGACAGAACTGAATTCTGGAGGAAGAAAGCAGAGTCAGGGAGAAGCCATGGATCATCTGCCTGAGATGGAGTCCAGTTAGAATCTTTTCCAGTAAGTCACTGCCATGTGACGATACATAGATTAATAGAAGTTAAATTAAGATGTAAGAATTAAGCAATAAGAAACTAGAGCTAATGGGCCAAGCAGTGTTTTAATGAATACAATTTCTGTGTGGTTATTTTGGGGCTAAGCTAACCAGGTGGCTGGGATGAACAAGCGGCCTTCTCTCCTTGCAACACACCCTTTTTAAAAGATAACAAACATTTATAAGAAATATTTTGGGAAAGTGGGTGTCATTCTCTAGACTACTTTCTCTTGTCTGGGGCTGCTGATGATATTAGGATAAAATTAGGATAATTGTTACATCTTGGCTGGAGTATTTTGTGAGGCTGGATCTTCTTAGACAGCAGCCTTAAGCCTGTTCTGGATGCTGAATCACCTGGCCATCCATTTTTATTGGTGTCTGGCTCTCTTATTCTGAAAACACATAAACTTTTAAAAGTAACATACACAGCTGCATTAATACAAGTATAGACTGTGCATTGTACACAAGTCAATCAAAGATAATTTTTGTTATGTGTTTGAGGAGGTAAAATATACATTGCATGCCTTGTTTATGCTAGATTTATTTATGTTTGTAGCTAGAATTTTTAGGGAGTCTTCCTCCATCAAACTTGATCATCTTTAACTTTGAACAAATTCACAGCCTTTCATTTTCTGTGGGAATAAAAGTAATACATCTCTTGACTAACATTTTGAAGTTAAATTTTCAAAATATATAGGTTGGTTTAACTTAGCAGCTTTCATAATCCAATGTGTATTAGCAGTTATCACTTCTTCCTTAGCAGTCAAAAAATCCAGAGACAGCACAATAATGTGACTCAGTTATGACAGTACCCAGACTCTTTGTGTATTTTCCATCTTTATGTAACTTTTTCCTTTTATATTGTTTTACCTCCTTTTAAGGACTTAATTTTATTATTTTTAAACAATTTTTATTCTATGACAAGTAGCCTTGTCCCAAAAATCAAGGTGGATGGTGATTGATGATGATGGCCGAGGTTGTCTTCTGGCCTCCATACTCATACACATGAATGCATGTATGCACTACCACACACAGATCTGCTCTCCCCCACTTGGACAAGTACACACTTACACACATACATGTAGAAATGTGTTAACAAATCATGAGCCATAGGACAAACATAGATAAGAAATATAAGTTCATTTAAATTCAAGAGTTATCTAGTAATAAGCCTGAGCTATTGGCTGAGCATTTGTAATTAATATTTAGTCTCCATGTTGGTTATTTGGGAATTGGTAGGCAAGAAAAAAAATCTACCACAAATGTTTTAACATGGGGCCAGAATTTTCACATAAAACCTGAGAAAATTTAAAAAGGAATTTAAATACACAAAATGGAGTCAAACACAGCTTCTTGGTAACCACCTTTTCTCAGGTAGACTGTTAGCTAGCAACAAGTAGGGACACAGATCCTTTAAGAGATAATTTAGTGGCTTAGTGCAAACAGGGGCTTGGCTCCTTTAAGAAGTCCTGCTACCAAACACTTAAATGGAGTTTGTGAGCAATAGGTAGAGGACTTTTTGATGCCAGCATGAATCCAACAACTTCCCAGAGTCAGGGCAGTAAACCTGGCTCCCACCGATACCTCCACCATGAAGCTAAGTTCTGAGGGAACTGAGTGGGAGAGGCACCAGTTGCCAATGGCATGTGATGGACTGAATTATGCAAGCAACTAATGTGCAGCTTAAGATTCATCTCATGCCATCCAAAAACAATGCAGATGTTCAGGAAAAACAGATTAAGATTCATCTCATGCCATCCAGAAACAATGCAGATGCTCAGGAAAAACAGATTCAGACGGAAAAAAACCCCATTACAGTGTTTTTAAAAATGTACATAGGCTTGGGAGAGAAAGGAGAAAAGGTAGAGACAGTCAGTCTTGAATTGGTAATGACACTTTTTAGATTTTGTGACTGTGAAACTTTAAAGCTTGACTTTGATGATCTTGAACTAAAGTAGGTGTTTTACAGTTTGCACCTAGTCATTTCAGTTCCCGGAATTTCCTTGGCCCATATCTGTTGTCATGACTCAGTTATGATGTCTTGTCTTTTTATTCAGCCATGTTATAACCTTTAAGATAAAAGTACGTGTAATGAGTGTGTTTGTGTATGTATGTATAAGTACCAAGAGGGCAGAGCTGGAGCTGGAGTTACAGATGTTTGTTAGCCACATGGTCTGGTTCTGGGAATCAAACTGTGGACTCTGGAAGAACAGTAAGTGCTCCTAATTGATGAACCATCTCTCCACCCTCCATGTTACAGTTTTTAAAAATTTAAAGCATTTGTTTATTTATTTACTGTATGTTTATATGTATGTACATCTGTGTGTGCACACATATGTACTCATGCCATGCCATGCATATGGAGGTTAAAGGACAGCTTGTAGGACTTGGTTCTCTCCTTGTAGCATTGGTTCTTGGGGATGAAGCTCAGATTCCCAGGCTTTGGGGCAAGTATGTTTATTTTCTGATCCATTTCAATAACCCTGTTATCTTTAATTAGGATAAAACTTTATTTGTTGAAACAACTAGACCATAGCATGATATTGTATATAAAGAAGACTTACTTTGCTTACATTCTGAGCACAGTTATGCTAAGTTATTTGAACGTAAATGTGTTTTGATGTAAGTTGAATTTCTCTGAGATGTTCTCTGGCAGTGGGAGGCCTGAACAAGATCCATCACAGCATTGGCTTACTTCCCACACTGTCCTCCCAGATGCAGCCATGGCCACACCACCCAGCCTAGACTGAGAGGTGCTTTGCGTGGACTTTTCCCTTAGAAAGCGTGATGGTCAGTATGGATTGGTTAACTCAGTAGGATCAACAATCACCCAGAAGTCAAGATTCTTAGCACATCTATGAGAAGCTTCTGGATTAGGTTAACTGAGGTAGGAAGATTCACTCTAAGTGTGGTTGGCCCTGTTCTCAGGTTGGGTCTTGCACTGAAAGCAGAAGGCGGCCATGCACTAACCTCCACCTCTCTCTACTCCTGACTACAGATGCAGTGTGAGCAGCCCCCCCCACTCCAAGTTCCTTATTTAAATTGCTTTAGTCAGATATTTTGCCCCACCAACATGTATTCAATAAGAAGATACTGGGTATAAATTCTCTCGCATCATCTACATACTTCTTAAGCACAACACAGTCATTTGGCTAAACCCCTCTTGACTAGCACATACCTTCAGGCATTAGGAACCTCCAGAGGTGGTCTTAGTCCATAGAGTTCCAGCCCCTTACTGGATCCCAGTCAGTTAATCCTTATTATTTGTTTATTTGTTAGTGAGGAGACTTGGAAGATAGTCCGCCCCACCTTCTGTCCAGCTTTGCAAAAGCCTCTACCACCCCAGCTCCTGGACTGAATTTTCCCAAGCATCCTTAGTTTGGGGATGCACTACAACACTCTACCTGTCTATCTATCTGTCTATCTATCTATCTATCTATCTATCTATCTATCTATCTATCTATCT
>JABTXL010021306.1:5665457-5690148 GCA_025134845.1 Neodon shergylaensis | reverse complement strand
TCTATCTATCTATCTATCTATCTATCTATCTATCTATCTATCTATCTATCATCTATCATCTATAGTGTGTGTGTGTGTGTGTGGTGCATGAATATATGGTTGCACATCTATGTGGGTGCATATGAACACGTGGAGGCCTGATGTTGATGCCAGGCATCGTCCTCAATCACTCTGCACTTTCATTTTCTGAGGCAGGGCCTCTTGATGAACTCAGCAGAGTACATTCTGCTAGTCTAGCTGGCCAGTTTGTCCGGGGATGCCCTGTCTCTGCCTGCCTAGAGTGCTAGATTAAAGGGGGGCCACCAAGCCCAGATACCATCTATGTGGATGCTGTGCATCCAAACTCCTGTTTTTACACTTGTATGGCAAGCGCTTACCACAGAACTGTCTCCCGAGGCCCATATGCAGCTTTTAAAGATGGTTTTTAGTGGCCAAATTGGTTTTATCTGGACCCAGTTCTGAAGACAGAAATTCACTGTGAGCCCTTAGGCAAATAATTAAATCTTCCTGAGTTCCGTTTTCTCTGAGTCTTAGTTTTTTTTTTCTGTTAAAGTTATTTAAAGTAGTATTTTGAGTGACAATTCTCATTAATACAGCTTCTTGGCACCTTGCTCTTAGATACCTATTATGATATATTCTCAGAAATAAAGTTTTGTTTCTTAAAATGTTTTTGTTACATTTGTGGTGTGTGTGTGTGTGTGTGTGTGTGAATGTGTGTGTGTGTAAGTCAGAGGACACTTGCAGGACTCAGTTCTCTCCTTTTACCATGTGGGTTCTGATGACCAAACTCAGGTCACATGACTTAGTGAAAAACACCTTTACCTGCTGTGCCATCTCTCTGCCCATAATGTTCTGTTCTTGAGCAACTTAGTTCCCGGTCATGGGGCTAGTGATGTTTGGATGCTCTGCCGAACATTCTACAGAATATGTTTTTTTTAATGGAATCAAGTATTGGGGTGTTTACTTGTATTTTCCTTCATCTCCAACATGATGTCAAAGACATGCATAGAACTTTGTATGAAAAATGTATGCGCAAGATGAAGTTATTGCGCAGCCACTAGTGTTAGTAAGCTATACCTGGTTGTGCCCCACAGATGAGGAGGGAACGATACTTGAAGTCGCTGTCTGTTTGCCCATTATACCTGAGAATTACTTCATGTTACAATTGTGAAAATTAAACATTCAGATGGGAAACAGCCTTGCAATGTAATGAATCAGGTCAAGCTGATTTCAAGTAAGTTTAAGTTTGGTTAAAAAAAGTTGCGACCCCCTTCTAACTTTCTATGCAAAGACAAACTGTAGTAAGGTTGTTCAGGAGCTCGGAGACGGCTCCTGGGCTGTGTGGATTGAATGAAAATGCTCCCACAGGCTCATGTGTTTGAATGCTTGGTTGCCATCCAATGACACTATTTGACAGGACCAGGATTAGGAGGTGTGTCACTGGAGGTGGGCTTTCAAGTTTTCCAGCTAATCCAGGTCCAGAGGTCTCTCTTCCTACTGCCTGCAGGTTTGGACACTTCCTACTGCCTGCAGGTTTGGACGTAGAACTCTCAGGTACTTCTCCAGGCCCACGTCTGCCTTCATGGTGCCTGCTTCCTGCTATTGATAATGGACTGAGCCTCTGAGACTGTAAGTCAGCCTCACTTAAACATTTTGTCTTGTAATAGTTGCTGTTGTTATGATTCTTCCTCACAGCAATAGTTGCTAACACAGTGGTTAAGGTGCATGCCAGGCAAGCATGACAACCAAAAGCTGGATCTTCAGAACCCTTAGAAAGCTGGAAAGTGTGGTGGCTATGGGTAGTCCTAGAGTTTGGGGAGCAGAGATAAGGGATCTCTTGTCTAGACTAGAAAATGACTAGATAGATTAGCCAGACCAGCAAGTGCTGAGTTCAGGTGAGCAGTCTTGCCTGAATTTATAGTGGAGAGCAATCAAGAATGAAGACACCCAACTTCAGTCTCTGGCCTCCACATGTGAACACACTGTTCACATACTCTGCTTTCACACCTGTGCCTACCTGTGCAAACTCATGCACATGTGCACGCATGCCACCCTAAACAAAGAAACACACAGAAATTTGAAATGGTGGTTTAGCCATGCACAGCTGTGAGGCCCTGCAATCTTAGTCACTCTGAGGTCAAGGAGAATAAGAAGTTTAAGGCCTTCCTCGGCTGAAGTTAAAGGGGCCTGGAGATACAGCTTCCCAGGAGGGAGCTTGCTTAGCTCACAGAAGCCCGTGTTCTGAAGGTGCTCTGTGTTAGGACTTTGATTTTAACCGTGGGAATCTTGGTGACAGATCTGTTCTGTTCTCTTCTTTCAGATGTGGTTGAGAGATGAAGGTTCTGGAAGGACTGTCTGAAGACGGTCTATGGACAAGGCGGGCTAGGGCAGCAGCAGTTTATGCCTTCTGTACTCTACAGCATCCACGCAAGGGTACAGACTTGCTCAGCCATGCAGCAGTATCTACTCCGCTGCGCCTGGTCCCAAGATTCCCTGATGCTCTCTTCCTCTGTTCAGCCCTCTTCTCCTTGTTAAGACACACATATTTGAAAAAGAGCTAGACTGCTACCTAACAATGTTCGCCGACGATGAGTTTTCAGAGCAAGCTCCATTTCCCTCTTGAATTTCTTGCTCAAAACTCTCTGAAGAATAATTAAATTCTCTCCAATAGTTTCCGCTTTTACTTTCCTGAGGTTGTTAAAATCTAAATCAATTCTTTTCATATAACTTTTTCCTCAGAGGTTTAATTTGCTGGTCAGTTTTATTATTATAAGAAACCTTTCCTGATTATGGTCTCTGCTACAGTAAGCTTTCTTCTGTGCTCAGTGATTCCCAAGAGTTCAATTTCTGTGGTCACACATAACAGACATGAATTTTGACATGTGTGACATTTGCCATTGTCCCTTTAATCATGAAAAGATGATTTCCATTGGAACAAACTGGGTAGAAGAACAGTTACTGTCACTTTTTCAGTAGCCCGAGAGAAGATAGGAGCAGCTCTTTGCTCATAATTCCATGTGTGCTCTACTGTGGTTCCTTGCTTGGGTAGGCCACATTTTCTAACTATTTCTATCATTTTATACCCTAGGTAGGAATGAACACTTGACACTTTAGATCAATAAACAAATAGCAGGGAAAAACAGGTAGTCGGTGTCTTAGTTAAGGTAATGAAACTCCATGACCAAAAGCAAACTTGGGAAGGAAAGGGTTTATTTGGTTTATACTTCCACATCACTATTTATCATCTGAAGAAATCAGGACAGCAACTCAAGCAGGTCAGGAGTCTGGAGGCAAGAGCTGATAGAGGCCATGGAAAAATGCTACTGGCTTGCTCCACATGCCTTGCTCAGCCCACTTTCTTATGGAATCCAGGGACACCATCCTAGGGGTGACACCACCCATAATGGGCTGGTCCCTCCTCCATCAATCAATAATTATGAAAACGCCCTATAGGCCTTCATACAGTGGATCTTAGGGAGGACCTTTCTCAGTTGAGGTGCCCTCCTCTCTGATGACTATACCTTGTGTTAAGCTGACATAAAAGTACAGGGCAGGGAACCCTGATTGCTCTTTGGACTGGAGAGGGAGGGGGAGAGGAGTGGGGCAAGGGGGAGAGGGGCAGAAGGAGGGGGAGGGAAATGGGAGGCTGGGAGGAAGCAGGGATTTTTTTTTCAATAAAAAAAGGAAAAAAAAGTAGCTAGCATAGTCAGCAATCATTGCCCACTGTTAAGCAGCCTGATCTTGGTCACATGACTTGATCTTGGTGGGGGGTCTTGTGTGTCTAGCCCTCAGACTGCGCAGCTGCTGTGGAGTCCAGGTGGAGGCTACACTGAGAACTTAGTCATGATGCAGGCAGATGTACAAACTGAAGTGTGTATCAAAACACCCTACTTTTCCCCTTGAGTTCTGGGGATCAAACTCAGGTCCTCATGCTTGCAAGAAAGCATTTTACAGGCTGAGCTATCTCCCTAGCCTGCCTTAATATCTGTAAGCCACAGAATCAGACTTAGTTAGTTTTCAGATAATTATGCCATCTTCCTCAACGTTATGGAGTTATATAGATATGCACACATACATATAAATCTACAATTTCTCTATAGCTACCTTCATATGAATCTTGAAGATATTTACAGAAAAATATGAAAATGTAACTAGGTGATCAATCTGATAAGTGAGAAGGCCTGGGAGGAAAGTGAGGGAAATCTCTAAGGCCAGCCTGTAGAAACTTGGAAGGAATAGAGACCTTCAAGTGGTGTCGATGGTGTGTTGGTGCTAAGCCTCTTGTAGCTACAGCAAAGGGCATACAATATGCGGACGATGAAAGCATCCATCCCTTCGAGATGTTGTGAGATCCTGAGATGTGTTCTTGGTGCTATCAGTGTGTTGTACTATGAGAAGACAGGGTTTGGTGTCTGGTGTTCTATGTGCTCCCGGGGAACTGAGAAGCAAAAATAAGAAACAAGGCATGGTGAAGAGATCCTGGGGAGTGACAAGACAGAGGAACTGTGGAGCCCACAAGCAGTGGGCTGTCCCTCACTCCACACAGATGTGGCATGCAATAAGCATCCAGGGTTCCGTGAGCAGCTAAGATACTTTAACTCTCTAAACACACATTATAACCAAGCACTTTGCTCTCCCCAAGTCACCCCCTTGTTGTCTCCCTTCCTCAAAGCACTTACTTACCTATGATCTACAAGACTGTTTTCACTCTGTTACCATCTGTCAAGGGATGGAACTTTTTATTTATGTTGACTGTCCCACAGTGTAACTAGAAGGATTGATGTCTAAGGACACTATGACTTCTGTAAACCCAAGGATGGATGGATGGAGCCTCCGGCAGGCACCCCACAACTCCCAGGGCAGGTCTGAGCACACCTTGGGCTCCACAAAGACATACTAGTCTGTTATCTGGGTCACTGAGTTTTATATAAGCCCTGTCTTTTCCACAGATGGCAGGAGCACAATTAGGAAGGTCCCCAAGTATCTGGCATTAATAAGATACAAGGGTTGTGGCTGGCTGATAGGGTCTCACCTGTGATTGCTGATGGTGTTGGTGTCAATGGAAATTGGGTCTGCAACAGAGGCTGCCACTGTATATCACCAAGCTCTCTCTCATCAATCTGCTCTGAAAATTGATTTTTACGAAAGAGACTTTTAGTGGAAATCCCAAGTTTGTGGAAAGGGAGGCAAAGACAAGTGCAGAGCAGTGGGGGTGTTGGTGCTGTAGGGTCTTGTGAGTCATTTCTTTCTTTCTTTCTTTTTTAATTTATGGGGACAATCCTATGGGGGACTTGACAGGTTTTATCTCCCTTCAACTTTTAAAATGGAATCAGGCTCTTGCTTCTACAATATACTATAGGCTAGCCCATCAATTTCCTTTCAAACAGAAATCCATTTAGTGGGGATGACCTTTGCCCCACTCTATGTATGAAGAGCAGTAAGCTGCTATAAGTCACTGGGCTCAACACGATCAGTGTAGAACTCTTTTCCTGTCTCTCTTGTTCCTTCTGCTGAGGGCAGAACATTGCAGCATCAGTGAGCTTGACTCTAGGGTGTCCTCTTGTGGTGAGTATGACCCTCTTCTCACACTAATTGACTCTGGGCTGCTGACTTAGAGTTTCTATGCTGTGAAGAGACACCATGATCACAGCAACTCTTATAAAGGCAAACACTTCATTGGGATTGGCTTACAGTTCAGAGGTTCAGTCATTATCATGGTGGGAAGCATGGCAGCATGCAGGCAGATAGGGCGGTGGAGAAGAGCTGAGAGCTCTACATCTGGATCTGCAGGCAGCAGAAAGAGACCAAGGCTCACTTCCTCCAACAAGGCCACACCTATTCCAAAAAGGCCTCACCACATAATAGTGCTACTCCCTATGAACCTACTGGGGGTATTTTCATTCACACCACTACAGGTGTCCTCCTCTTGGGGTGTGTATGACTCCTCCTGTCTCTCATTAATTTTGTGTCGAATCCCAGGCTTGAAACTGGATTGAAACTTCCTGTGTTACTCATCTTTCTGTAACTATAACAAATACACGAGATAAGTCAACTTACAAAGAGAAAAGGTTCATGTTTTGACTTTCAGCTTTGAAGCTTAGTATATGGTCAGTTGGTTCTATGGCTTCAGGTCTGGGTTGAGGTAGAAACGTACGACAAAACTATACATGTCATGACTAGAAAACAAACAACAGAGAAGGGCTGGGACTGTAGGTGAGGGTGGGGCTGGGGCTACCGATCGTGGGTAGAAAGCTAACCTAGTGTACATATAGACCTGAGTCCTAGCACCCCATTAGCCAGTGACCATGGCACACTCCTGTGATCCTAGCTGGAGGTTCAGGAGGATCAAAACTTCAAGGTCATCCTCATTTCAGCTACATAGCTAGGGGTCAGCCTTGGTACGTGGGGCCTGTTGCAAAAATGTAAACAAATAAGCCAACCAGGAAGATGGAACTGGGATCCCACAACCCCCTTCAAGGCCCCCCCCAATGACACGGGGAGCTCCAATCAGGCTCTTTCTATTAAAGCTCCCATCACTGTCCATTAGAGGCATTAATGTTGACCTAGGGACTGGTCCTTAACACACAGGTTTTCAGGAGATATTTCAGCTCCATCTGAGGCCATGCCAGCACCCAGAACTCCAGGTAAGCCCTGCAGGATGCCAAGACTCCCTCAGTGCCCACCCATCATCCCCCCAACAGCCTCCCCTCTTCTTGTCATCATATCCCAGCCCACAACAATGATGGCTACTTCCTCTCTCTCCTTTTCTGGCAGTTAGTGTGTCTTTAAATGCTTTTGCTCATGGAGTTTTTTTCTATCACGAAGGGGCTTAGACTGCAATGAATTTCTTCTCCTGGAAAACTGCCTGATTTGGGGTTTCAAAAAAAGCCATGCTTAGCTATTCATTCACTGGAATGCCTGTGGTCTGGGGCCATAGTAATCTCTATAATTTACCCCTAGGTAAACATGCTGGGAGCTGTCTTTAAGGGAGATGTCAGTGCTCTGGCTTCCCTTAGTGTCACTAATCATCATAATATAAGAACACTAACATGAAGAGTTGGCTCAGTTGGCTGCCCTTGCAGAGGACCCAAGTTCATTTTCCATCATCCATGTCCTGAGGCTCACAACCACTTGCAATTTCAGCTTTAGGGAATCCAATGCCCTCTTCTGGGCACTGGCACACATGTGTGTTTATGATCATGCATGTGCATGTCTAAAAGGAATTAAAAATAAAATATTTAAAATCCCCAACAACATGACAGGCATTGTACAAACCCATCTAATCCCAATGAAAGCTGTGTATTGGCATTATCCTGGTAAGACAAGAATCAATGAAGTACAGAGAGATCCAGTAAAAGGTTCAAGGGTATAAAGGTGGGAAATGCTGGCTGAGGTTTAATACTACTTCACCTGGCTTTCGTGCCATGGGTCTTTGCATGAGGCCAACTCCCATCTTCAAGTGCAATGACCAATGCATCTCTGTGTATGTGTGTGTGTGTGTGTGTAGTGTGTGCATGTGTATATGGATGTGTGTGAGTAAAAGTATATGCTGTGTGTGTGTAGGGGTCATAGGTTGACACTAGTTGTGTCCTCTTCAATCTCTCTCTACCTTATATATTGAGGCAGGGTCTCTTGCTGAACCCAGATCTAGCCGGTTCAGCTAGTCAGCTGGCCTGCTTGCTCCAGGAATCTGAGATTTATTTGGGTGCTGAGGATATGAACTCTGGTCCTCTTGCTTGTGCATTACCCACTGAGCCATCTTCCCTGCTCCAACGTGGGTGCTTTTAACAAAGAGCACACACTACTTCAGCAGAGAATCCCCAATGCTCTCCACTGTAGAGATGTCTAAGGAACATGGTATTGGTACCATTAACTAATAAAGCCAGCAATCTCTTCCAGAAAATCTACCCATTAAGATTATGAGCTTGTAAGTGACACATTTTTATTTAATTATAGAGGCTCCAGAGAAGGAATGTAATTTCATGCTACGTCTCCTTGGCTCACTTATTACTTTAAAGTAACTTTGTCACTGAAAGTATTTAAAAGAGAAATTGCTGTAGGGGATCTAAAAAAATTCTTGGATGGTTTGTGTCTAAATAAAGGGTGACACCACAAGGGGCAGATAAAGGCACATTATTAAAACATCTATAATTAAAGTATAGAGTCTTTCCGCATGACTATGTAAAGTGAGATGTATTAGTTACTGATGAGTATAATCTAAGATTAGGTTGGGAAGATGGGCAAGTTAAGTGTTCAGCCAAATAGTGAACTGTGTATTGTTTCCTAAAGATAAGATTTGTATTTGATGAAAGGTGAAGTTTATGTTTCTGTTCAACTTAAAAGTTGAGATTACTGTTTCTTAATCACTTTTTATTATGCATTTATGCATGTGGGGAGGAGAGTGGTACTTGTGTGGTCTGAGGACAACTGTGGGCATCAGTTCTCTCCTTCCTCCACGTGGGTCCCAGCTTATCAGACTTGGGGTTAAATGACTTTACCCACTTAGCCATCTTGATGGCCTTGGAATCACCCTTGTATAAGAATTTGTCTTTCTTTTTTCCCCTCCCTCCCTCCCTCCCTCCCTCCCTCCCTCCCTCCCTCCCTCCCTCCCTCCTTTGTAGAAGGAGCGACGGGCCGTGTTCCCACCCAGCTCCTGCACGGGTAGATTTACACCCGAAATAACAACACACAAATTGTATTCTTTTAAACACTGCCTGGCCCATTAGTTCTAGCCTCTTATTGGCTAACTCTCACATCTTGATTAACCCATTTCTAATAATCTGTGTAGCACCATGAGGTGGTGGCTTACCTGGAAAGATTCTAGCCTATGCCCATCTCGGAGAGGAGAGCTATGGGTCTGACTCACTTTCCTTTTCCCCAGCATTCTGTTCTGTCTACTCTACCCATTTATGTTCTGACCTATCAGGCCAAGCAGTTTCTTTATGAATTAACCAATGAAAGTAACACATAGACAGAAGATCCACCTACATCACTCCTTCCCTCTCTCCTTCCTTGTCTCATTTCCGTGACTCTCTAGAGCTTCCTAGGGGAAGAGGGACGCATACTGTTTTAGCTGGTAGTTATCCAGGTACGTCAGGAGGTCACTGGAACAAAGCACTGGGCTCATCACTCCAGTTAGTAAACCCTCAGCTGATAGACCAATGCATATATTTCATGCTTCTATCTTCTTTAGGGAAGAACCACTTTAATGAAGTTTTAAAAAACTTTTGTTGCATGTGTGTATGTGTGTGAGCCAGAGAACAACTTTGACTGTCATTCCCCAGGTGCCGTCTACCTTGTTTTTCAGACAAGGTCCCTATTTGGCCCAAAGCTTACCAAGTTGGCTAAGTTAGTTGGCCAGGGAGCCACAGAAATCCACTTCTTTTTCTTCCAGAGCTGGGATTACACATGTTCACAATAAAATGTTTTATTTCCTGATGAGGATAAGGGCCTATAAGGTCTTGCTGTATACAGGAGTCTGCAGAAGGGCATGAAGGAATAAGTAGATGATAATATCCCAGAATCCTGCTTGTTTCTCACACTGGTCACAAGAGCATGTAGTCAGACCCAGCTGGGAGTCACCATCCTGCTCAGGGCCCCATTGGTACCTCCAACTGTCAATGAACCTGTCAGGCAGCCACAGCCTATCAACCAAGATCCACTGGCATCTGGTGAGTATGAGGACCTGGTCCTCCACCGCCCTTTCACGCTGTGCTTCACCCAACCTGTAAAGGCACCTACACTTCTCTTGCATGACCCCCCCCCCCGCCAATGGAAGGAACAATTTCTCTGGAAGGCTCTGCAGTTCCAACATTCTTCTGACTGTTTCTTTGGTTGAGGCTCGGGTGGGAAGAGGCCTTTAGGATGTACAGCTCATCACTGCCAGGAGGCTCAGCTGGTTCTGGGTCCTGGAACAATCTGTTTGCATGGCAGGGGCCACACTTCTGCCTCTTCCTATTAAATCTGGACTTAATTGGCAAGGCAAGTGGATGGAGCCTCTCTGCCATGGCAGGCAGCTTGCCATCCCAGCAGGTGAACACTGTGCACATGTGCCAGAGAGGAAGAGATCTGAGGATTAGGTCCAGACACCTGTCAGTGGACATCAGCGTAGCCCCTGGGACTGAATCTTGTCTACATAATAGCCTGGGCAGGGAAGGCTGCTGGCCACAGGCTGTTCCAGCCCTCATCACCTCCTACAGGCAGCTGTCACTCCTGGCACCTGGTAACGTTTTTTTGGTTGTTTTTGACCTTTACCTCTTTGCTTACTAATGCGCTGTTGGCCTCAAGCATCTCCTCTTGAGGGGGTTGCCAGGATCAAACACTTGCAAACCACTTACCATTTTCTCTGTAGTTGAAGAATTCTAGGTCTTACTGAATTGCCCAGCAAGCTGTGCCTTTTCCTTCTCAGGCACCTATGCTGAGGGGAGTTCTACAGGAGTAGAGGATGAAGAGGGCTCAGCATGGCCAAAGTAGCTGGTCTTCCATTGCAGGACCCTGTCTGGTAGGTGCATATATGCAAGTGAGTGAGTGTTTTACCCTTTTCAAAGTGTATATGTTGAGGCTGAGGAGGTAGCTTAACTGATGAGCACCTGTCTGTGAAAAGCTAAAAACAACAAACCAACCACCCTGTGGTGGCATGCGTTTGTAATCCCAGAGCTGGGGAAGCAGAGCCAGGTGATCTTTGGGGCTTGTTGGCCAACCAGCCTGGCCTACTTGGTGATCTCCAGGCATTGAGAGACTACCCCCACCTCATAAAGATAAGATGGACAGTGCCTGGGGGATGATGACTGAGGTTGTCATCTGGTCTCTACTCATACACACATACCCACATATATGTGAGCACCTGCGTGCACATGAACACACACACACACACACACACACAGAGAGAGAGAGAGAGAGAGAGAGAGGGAGGAGAGTTCATTTATTGATATCTAGTCCTCAAAGTGATGGTTTTACAAGGTAGGGACTTTGGTAAGTGAGCAGTCAAGAGGCAGAGCCCCTGTGAGTGGGAGATCAGGGAGCTACATTACTCTCTACCATATGGGGACCGAGAGAGAAAATGGCCATCTTTGAATCAGGACCCAGCCTTCACCAGAAACTAAGACTTCTGGTGCCTTATCTCGGTCATTTCAGCTTCCAGTACTATGAAGACTAGGTGTCTGTTGCTTTAAGTTATCTTGTTTATTCACCTGAAAATGCTAAGAGAGTGTTCTCAGGATCCAGCCATAGCATCAGTCCCTACTTGTATGTGCTCTTAGGAACTGCTTCCACTGAGACCGAGTCTGTGTTTACTGCAGGGAATTTCTCATAGTTATCTCTATTCTTCAGTGAGTGTTCAGTGTAAGAAGACCTGTGATGGCATCTTTCTGAACCTGAGCACTAAGTCTTTGCTTTATTTTCTCCTCAAACAACTGTTAAAATGTTCTGTCACAGACTAGGCAAGTTGAATAATTCATACCTCTCACCCCTTCTCATTTTGACTGCCAAGAAATACAATGTCAAATTGGCAGGCTGATTACTATAACATTAATCGATAGCCAATTGTTTCCCTGGTATTGTTATATCATTCTACTAATTGGTTTTCAAAAACTATTTTAAAAATATGATAAATCACCAAGTTTGCATGTCTGGTAAGTTATCACAAATTCTCAGTGTTTGTATGTTTTGTGGAACTGAGGATTGGCCACAATTCCTTTCTGAATTTGTAGAATATTAACATATGAAGCAGGTTTTGGTGTGTATGCGCAGATGTATGCATGCATGTGGAGTCCAGCTGTCAAACTTCAATGACTACCTGAGTCGTTATCCACCTCCATCTCAGAGACAAGGTTTCTCACTGCCTTTGGCTTGCAGATCTTCCTGGTCAGAGAGCATCTTGTCTCCACCTCCCCAGTGCTGGGCTGGGATTATTGCAGGCCAGCCCATGAATCGTTTTTACAAGGGTTCTGGCAGAATGAACTAGACTCTTCGTGCTCCTGCAGAAAGCACCTTTATCAGCTGAGCTGTCTCCCCAGCTCACCAGTCTCTTTTCAGGACTTGTGGGCAATAAAAGACCAATGTTTGTTTATTGTTGCTGTGATGAAGACCGGGACCAAATCTAACCTGGGGAGGAGGTGGTTTATTTGACTAACATGTTCCTGGTCACAGTCTGTCTTAGTTTCAGCTTCTGTTGCTGTGATGAAACACTGTAGTTGAATCAAAGAGATCCACAATAGCCTGAAATGTAGTATAACAAAGGTTTATTTATTTAGGGATAAACTCACAGTAAGGGTAGCAATCCTCAGTCCTCTGTGTGCACTAAGAACTGGGAACCGAACCCAGCAGAAAAAGGACCACACAGACTTTTCGTCTGCACTTATTGTACCTAAGACCAAGCCCAAAGTGGGCCGGTATCTGAAAGGCTATTGGCTGAAGGAGTTCCCACAACACTTCCCCTTTTGTCTAAATAAGAGGATTATAAGCTTAATACAAAACTATATAAAATAAGAACAAATATTAAGTATTGTCCAGGGAACAGAAGAGGTAAAAACATACATAAAATTTAGAATTACAATCAGCATGAACAACATCAAGCAAGAAATAAATGCTAAATGTTTCAACAGTTATTCTATCCTAAGGAGTCTAAATCTTATATAAACAATTTCTTGGATAAGTTATGGGAGGAAAGTAACTATGACTATCTGGTCTTTAACCCCACCAAAGACCTGAGGAGGGAAATAATATTACATGAGAAAATAGGAAGTGCAATCAAACAACTCCCAAAAGATGCAAGAAATGACAGAGACAACTGACGACCTGGGTAATCACCCAAAGTCTCATTTGCAACATTGGGGCAACCAACTGCAGCCTACAGGCCCATAGTATCTGGCAGACTTTTCCATGAAGCAGGAAATTTGAAAGGCTGTTTCACCTTTATTGACAAGTTGTCAATTGCTTTCTTCTGTGTCTTGAAGAATGTCTGGCAGACTAATTTCGTGAAGCAGGAACTCCGAAGGACTGTCCCACTTTCTTTAGGTTAGTTCAGCAGTCATTTTTCTGTGGGTTCTGCATGTCCAGTTTATACAGCATGTCATCAAGCAGACCATGCAACAGCAGTTTCCTGTCCAAATGGCTAGCCTTGCCACATTGAAGACAAATTCCATAACGAGTTTCTTCAATGCCCATCAACCTCTCTGAAATAATTGGTACTGTCAGAGGTAGACGTGTCTCACTGTTGAGAAAAGTCTAAGTTCTTAAAGCATTTTAAATGCCATATTCCATAGGTCTTTGAAGTGTTGAAGATGATCTAATTGAAATATATCTCTGTAAATCTAAAAAAACCTAACTAACATGATTAAAAGTTTGATTATTATAGATGACTACCTATTAGTCTGTATTTCTTAACTATACATTACATTTTTAATTGAGCTACTTGAATACAATACCTTAAACAAGAGCAGAAATATATATGCACAAGGTAACAAAATTGATCTTAAATATATATCAGTTGGCCAAGATCCATACCAATGTAAAGTATTCATCTTTGTATTATATCCCCCCCACTTTTTTTTTTAAAAAAAGATTGACTGTGACCATTAGTGATTTATACCCAACTCCTTTTAAATGAAAACAAACATTTATAAACAATTATTTTGGGAATTTGGGCATTGTTTTCTCTAAATTGTTACCTGCTGTTCATTGGACGAAGTATTTTTAGAGTTAATGGAGACCTTCAGGGGCTCTTGTTCCATCAAACTACATTAGCTTGGAAGGAATCCACAAGTTTTTATCTTCTGTAGAAACAAAATCAGAAACTCTTTTCCAAAGTAACATATCCTTAGACTCAAAGTGTGAAGTCAAGATACATTTAATATATATATGTTGATTTAGCTTAGTAGCCCCCAGAATCAAATGTCTCTCTACAGTGAAGCAATTCAAAGAAAACACAATAATATACATAATCCAGACTCTCTGTGTATCTGTCATCTTTACATGGCTTAATATGCATATATTTTATTACTCTATTTCTTTTAAAGAATTTTAAAATCATTATTTTAATCTATGACTGTTTCTACTCTTTCTTTTCTCTTTTCTAAGCCTATTCACATTTATCATACACACTGTGACCCGTTTGGAGGTCTTTTATGTCTAAATCTGTTTTATTGTGTATCTGAAATCCTTTTCTCACAAGGAATGCTTTTAAAATGGTAAGTAGTATAGTCACGGCGGCCCTGGATACTGGCTTTGCCTCTCTGACCCTTTTATTATGGCAGAAGTATACTCACTATCAGGTCTGGGATGGCTAGGTGGGTGCCGTACTCAGTACCTCAACTCTGGGAAGCAGCGTGTAGCACATAATCCATTTTCTCATGAGTAAAAGTGCGTGGCCTGGGAGTGTCCTCTTTTGTCTATGCACACCTAGCAGACCCCATCTGGCCAGTTGCCCAGGCAGGAAGTGCTGAGCTGCCCACACACTCTCAGCTGCTTTCCTCCTAACCCCAAGTGGGTGTACAGCACCCAGACTGAAGCAGGTGACCAGCCAAGTGGGTTAGCCACAAACAGTTGGGGCACCATTTGTAAATAGAGACTGTTCTTTTGTTTTCTGGCCACCCAGACCTGACAATCACACAGAAACTATATTAATTACAACACTTTTTAGCCGATGGTTCCTGCTGTATTTCTAGCTAGCTTTTACATCTTAAATTAGACCATTTCTGTTAATCTGTGTTTCACCATGAGGCTGTGGCTTACCAGTAAGGTTCTGTGTCTTTCTCCTTTGGCAACTACATGGTATCTGCCTAACTCTGCCTTTTTTTCTCCTTGCATTCAATTTAGTTTTCCTGCCTACCTATATTCTGTCCTGCCACAGGCCAAAGCACTTTCTTTATTAATCAATGGTAATAAAATATTCATAGCATAGAGAGGGGAATCTCACATCAAAACACTATGACCAGAAGAAGTTTGGGGAGAAAAGGATTTATTTCACTTACTCTTCTAGATAGCAGTCCATCATTGAGGGACCTCAGGGTAGAAACTAAAGCAGGACAGGAACCTAGAGGCAGGTCTTCAGCAGAAGCCATGGAGGTGTGCTGCTTGCTGGGTTTCTCTCCATAGATGTCTGAGTCTTCTTTCTTTCTTTCTTTCTTTCTTTCTTTCTTTCTTTCTTTCTTTCTTTCTTTCTTTATTTTTTTTTTGAGACAGGTTTTCTCTGTAGCTTTGGAGCCTGTCCTGTAACTAGCTTTTGTAGACCAGGCTTTCCTTGAACTCACAGAGATCTGCCTGCCTCTGCCTCCTGAGTGCTGGGATTAAAGGCATGTGCCACCACTGCCTGGTGAGCATGCTTTCTTATACAACTCAGGAACACCAATCCAGGAGTGGCACTGTCTATGGCAAGCTGGGCCCTCCCACATCAATCACTAATCAGGAAAATGTCCCTAGAGTTTTTCCTACCGGCCAATCGAGTGTAGGCATTTTCCCAACTGAGGCTCCCTCTTCCTAGATGGCCCTAGCTTGTATCAAGGTTGCAAAAATCTAGCCAGTCCAATCACCATGCAAAAAATTAAAAATATGGAGCCAAGAATCAGCTACCTGATTCTTAAAATTTGTGTCATAGGTTAAGGATACAGAAGAAGTAAGACTGGAAGAGTTCCCCTTGGACAGTTTTGACTTTTAAAGGCTTTGCTATACTGACAAAGAAGTGCATTGCTTAGTTCACTTTTTCAGGTGTGTCCTGAAAAAAGGGTCAGATCCTAAATGGGGCATTTGTATCAACCCACTTCTCATGGAACATGTGTGTGTGTGTATGTGTGTGTGTGTGTGTGTGTGTATGTGCATGTGTGTTGCATAGGAAGACTGTAAGAACCATAGAATAAGAAGAAATGCTATGAAATGTTATTTTCGGGACAGGATGTAGACATTATGCTCATGAACTTACTGCAGCTGTGGTGATCTGCATAAGACCTGAATAAGATCCAGCCAACAAGAGTGGTTAGCTGTCAACCAGGCAGCAATTAGTAGATGCAATGGGTTAAAAAAATAAAGTAGAAGACATGTTGTGAAATATTAGCTTAAGATGTGCTACATTCATTTGTGTTGTGAAATATTTGTTTAATGACACAAGCATGTGTTGCATTCTTTTATGTTGCATTTTTTTAAAGCTCTGTAAAGCTATGTTACATTGCCTGCCTAAAACACCTGATTAATCTAATAAAGAGCTGAATGGCCATTATCTAGGCAGGAAAGAGAAATAGGAGGGGCTGGGGGGCAGAGAGAATAAATATGAGGAGAAATCTAAGAAAGAGAGTGAAGAGTGAGAAAAAGAGGAATGGAGGATGCTAGGGCACAGCCACCCAACCACACTGCCAGCCACAGAGTAAGAAGAAAAGAGAGACAGAATGAAGAAGGTAAAAAGCCCAGAGGCAAAATGTAGTTAAAGAGGAACAGGGTAATTTAAGTAAGCAAAGCTGGCTAGAAACAAACCAAGCTAAGGCCAGTAAGAGTAAGTCTTTGTGTATTTATTTTAGAGCTGGTATTGGTCCCCCAAAGAATAAAAAAAGCTAACTACATGACAGGCATGAGGCAGAGAGAAAATACTGACATGGAGATTTTGAAACCTCAAAATCTCCCTCATTAATACACCTTCTTCAATAAGGTCAATCCTCCTAATCCTTCTGAACCAATTCCACCAACTGCTGACCAATCATTCAAATATATGAGCCAAAGGGGCCCATTCTAATTCAAATCAGCACTCTAGTTAATAGCAAGAACTGACTCTGGCCAGAGAGGGTCACAGATGAAATCCTGTCTCTTACCAGCTGGTGCCACAAGCCTCCCTCTGTACCTTCTATACCTACTAAGCTTCCTCCCTGGTGTACCCTCTTTGGTGTGTGCGTGCATGCGTGCATGTGTGTATGTATGTATGTGTGTATGTGTGTATGTGTGTGTGCTGTGTGGTTAGGTCAGGAAGCAATGATAACTGTTTCTTCAACTGCTTACAAACTTGTATTTGAGACAGAATTTCTCACTGAACTTGGGGCTCACTGACTGAGCTGTACTGGGTCGCCCACAAGCCTCTGGGGCCCTTTGTCTCTTCTTCCCTAACACTGGGATTACAGGTGTGTGCTACCACACCAAGTTTATTTATTTTTTTTACCTGGGTTCTAGGGGTCAAACTAAGTTTGTCTTGTAAGCATTTTATGGATGAAATCACTTCCCCAGTTTCCCATTTTCATCCTTTTGATTTTTGGCTAAAGAAGTTTGAAATATCTCTTTAGCAGAGGTGATAAGGAGTCCCCCAGTGAAGCGACATCAAGAATCAGGCTCAACCTTCATGCCAGAGAGCCATAGGTCCACAGTCAGTCTTATAGAACCTTAATTCTAGAGAACACAGGCCAAGGTTGGAGGTGGTGTGAGGATGCCTTCCTGGCTATACATATCACGTTTACCCACACAGTTCAGCGAACAACAGCTCAAAGTTTCAAAGGTGATGTGATTTCACAGAGCTTCTCCCTAAAACTGAGAGGGGCAGGACTAGCGCCCTCACAGTGGTCCTTGAGTCTAGCATTTTTTTTTTAATTTTAAAAATGGCTTAATTAGGATCAATATGGAAGGAGAGAGAGGGAGAAGGGAAAAATTACAGTAAAAAAGTTTGAAAAAGCCATAGGAATCATATTGTTTTTTATGTACCTAAAATAATTACATATAATACACATAAGTGCACACACACACACACAGAGTTTAAATGAAGCTATGCCACTTGGGCTGACAATGCTTCCCCTAAGAACTAGAGACTAACAAGAACTACAGTACCAGACTTGAGTAACCCCCTTTCCAGTTGTTGGTCAGGAGACTCTCAAAACAATTCAGGCTATTGCTGTTGCCCTTGGTTACCTTCCAGAGGTTGAAGGTAAGTCCCTGCTGCCGAAGACATCATGTACTGGGCACAAGGTACTGAGCTATATCCACCCTGAAAATCTTCTTTCTCATAATACTAGAAGGTGCTGGGGAATTGCTAAGGGAGAGAAGCCACCGACAGGCCCTCCTAGCTGCAGCACCTGTGTCCATAACAATGACCAGTGTTGTCAGCTATCCATGCAGGTAAGTAGTGACACTCAGACCTTGCTGGTATCTAGCAGCTTTTTATTGGACACAGGCCTACTCAACAGGAGGGAAATCATGCCTGGGACTGGAAACCTACCCAATTACCGGGGGTTAATGGGGTCACGAATCTTAGAGGATAAAGGTCCTTCCATCACTTCACTAAAGCAGAGTAACTCCAAACTACACTCTAAATCTTAGCCTTATGCCCACAAATAAGTGTAGCTCTCACCCCTTATCATAGACGCTTCTCGGCAAAAGATGGACACTGTAACAGAAAGCCATCCTAGTGAAAATGCAGAGAACAACTGACCATGGGGTACCCAACCCCTCGGGCAACAGAATGACCTTTCCATTCCCCCACACCATGAGGCCTTAGAGTGATAATATTCACTCTTTGTTCTAACGTCAAATTTACATAGAGTCAATCCCACAAAATTACCTGTGAAGAGACTACATAGAAATGTCTAAAGAAGACAGGTAATGAGTCCTTTGCTAACAGTCAAATCTGGATGTCCCCAGACTGGTTATCACAAAAGAGACTGGGTGAGAAGAATATGTGGGTCCAGGATCCAAGGATGTTTAGTAACTTTATCTAACGGTTTGTAATATCAGGCATTTCTCCTTGGATGCTGGTTCTTTCCTGGGTGATGTCACCTGTTCTGGAGTGCTGCTTTGCCCGGCTTTACCTGCCCTTTTTGTGATTTTGATATGCATATTATATTGTCTTTGTTTATGAAATTTTGCAACTATGTCTGTAAAAATTAGAAACCTCGTGGAGACCACCCCCTATTCTTTTTCTTTGTAGCCCTTCACTTCACTTTTCCCCCTCACCTGAAAAATAAAGAACATGCAGAGGTAACATGCTTGAATTAATTTTTTTTACCATCAGAGACTCGCTTACCATAGATATCATACTCTAAGCCCTGAGGGGGTACTGAGGCTGGTACTCAAGGCCCTTGATAATAATGAAACTTAGCTAGAATCAACCAGTTCCTTAAGCTGCTTTAGTCAAGTGTTTTGACACAGCAATGTGTAAATCGACTTCCTGTTAGACTGCTCTTCCACCCCAGGCTGGGGGCATCTTGCTGCAGTGCTGGGCACCTGGGAAGGCTAGCTTCTTGTGGGCTCAGCCTCAACAGAGCCTGTTGAGAGAAGCAGAAGAGAATGAATCACTGAATTCCACACTAAGAAAACTTGCTCCTTCCAAGACTCAGAAACCATTATTCTGGCTGAATAAACCCATTAGATGGGTCAGCTCATTGTTTTAACCAAGTGGGTAACTCGCTCATCCTGAAAGAACGATCACTTTGGACAAATGTATTACTTCACGCCAAGCTCAGGGCTTACATGTTAGAGTGCTAATTAAAATTTTATTACTTGATATAAGTTCCTGCTTCTAAGTGCCTTCTATAAATTCAGGGTAGCTCTTTTTCGTTTTCTTTAAATGGCCCTATGTCAGACTAGATGCTGCCCTGCTGGGATGCTAATGTTTGATTGACAGGCGCTGTTCTGAGAAGAGCTGGGGCAGTGAGCATAAGGATGGATTGATGGGGTTGGTTTATGCATGTCTGCTCCTAGATGAAATGGTCGCCAAGGGTAGGGGTGAGAAGTGTTGCGGCTTGGCCAGCTTGTGCCTGGCAGAAAACCTCTCAGGGTGAGGCAGCTGTCTCTACTCTCCATTTGGGGGCAAGATCACTGTCTCCATCCCTGTGGGTCTTGGACCAGTTCCTCTATTTGATCTGTGTGGTTTCCTGGGCTGGGGACAGGTTCCCAGAGCTGCTTGGCCGAGGTTTCCATGTTGAGAGGTAGTTGAAACAGCTTAGAAATGAAGGCCTTACTGAAGCTGGCAAATAGTGGATTTCAGTGTCGATGGTTAAAAAAGATACCCCAAGTATCTGCACTCATAAACATAAATTTTCCGAGTCAAGAAAAGAATCAGTACTAGAACATCAGAAAGCAAATCAGTGTGGCTTGACAGCTCCATTTGTTTCCTCAACATTTATCTGTTGCTAGGCCCACGCTGATGTTGTTAATACTGAACCTGTGTTATGCTTCCCATAATGCCAGAGCCCTATCGTCAGCCTCCCTCTGGGACTTTGTAACTGAATCCTCGGGGAACTTTTTGTTGCTGTTGTAATGTCTATCTGGGCATACTAGGCAGTGGACGCCCCCTGCCTGGCTTTAAGTGGCATCCTGGACATTTCTCAAGCACAGTCCCTTTCTGCTTTTAGGCCCCTTCTATCATCATCACAAACGAGAAATCCGCCAGTTGGCGTCAGGCTGCCTGTGACGGTCACTTGTCGCATATTCTGGAAACCCCCTCTCAGCTTCTCCTGAAGAGGTTGTGGCATCTTTGGACATTCACGTTGACATCTTGGCATGTTTCCGTGCCAGTCTTGTATCAGATAAATAACATGCATGGTGTGGATGACACGTCGGTAAAGTGAGAAGCTTAATTCTGAAACAGAGGGATTTGCTACCCATCACACATGGCTCTGTTGAATGATCAGAATCTGCAGAGCAAAGGTTTGTACTCTTACTTGGTCCAGGAGGAAATCAAACTTCATATTCTTGGCTCTGGGTGAGGGCTTCTTGGTCGTTATTGCTCACTGTGGTTCTGTGGTTAGGGGTACTCACAAGGCTGTTTCATCTCCCTGGAGTGTTAGTGACTTTTTCTGGGGAGACATGAACAAATATCTACTCACCACAGATAGGACACCAAGGACAGAACAAACAACTTGATACTAATTCTACCAAAACTCAATTTGGTGACATGATTTTAGGACCCATCCATGACAAACTCAACGGAGGACTGAGTCACAGCAATTTACCTAAGGCAATACCTGGTTCCTTAGAAAGGCCACAAACTGAGACACCACCCAGAGACTGGTCAAAGGAAATTTCTAACCTTCCAACCATTGTATATAGAATCACCTGCCAGCACACATCCATCACTTTTCACCAGGACACCCCTAGACAAATGTCAGACAATCAGGGGTCTTGAACCTTAGAAATCCCTCACCTCCACCTTTGCTACTATAAAGACCCAATCCTAGCTGAGCTCGGGGCTCTCTAATCATGCCAATATGTTGGACACATGTGGAGTCTGAGTTTACAAATTTGTGCAAGAATAAAGGTTCTTTGCTTTTACATACAAGACTTGGTATCCTGGTTGATTTTGAGGGTACTCTGTGGTCTGAGCATAACAGTGATGAGTTTGTTGGTGTTACTTACAGGAGAATGGGTGATGACTTAAGGGAGTATGGGTGATGCTTACGGGAGTATGGGTGATGACTTATGGGAGTATGGGTGACTTCAAGGTAGTTGCATCACTTAAAAGTCCACCCCAGTCTGGATGATGACTTATAAAAGATAAATTCTTAGAGTTCTCAGCATGTTTTGCATGTAGCTCAACAGGTAGAACTAGAGTAGAGGACAGTAATCTTGAGGAGGAGGGTCTCATGGATATTGTAAATTTCAGGAACTTCCTGAGACTTGTGAGATGTTTATTTCCTGAGTCTTAAGCAGCCTTCTTTGGGAGTGAAAGGTTTAAATTCAGAGGAAACTGGTGGGATGGTGGTCGGGCCATCCAGAAGGCTGCTGTATACTACCTAGTCTTTCTTCCTTTTGGGGCACAGTGACATTACGCTTCTTCACATGTTGCAGTTAGATTGTGCTCACCTCTAGGGAAAGAAACGAGGTTGGGCACAATATGTTTGTCATTCTGGTTGATGCAGCAACAAGCTCACATGTGGTTTTCGTAGTCTCCCTTGCTACAGTGAGTTTGGAAGACTCACTGAAGTCCCTGGAGGTTGCCCAGACCCACAGAGGAACAGCAAGGAATGGATTTCTGCATATTAAATCACTGAGGTTTGTTAATTACTTGTTACTATGCATATGCTAATCATACCCTGTGATAAAAGGTCGCAGAAGGTGGGTATGACAGGTAGGGATCTGCCAGAGTCAGTCTCCTGAGAACATTCCAAGGTCAGTTAAAGATGGTGACCCACAGAAGAAAGGGGTTCAGTTTTCAATGGGATACAAGGAAGAAAGGGCCTGGGATATCAGATGATAAAGTGTTTGCAAGCATGAGGACCTGTTCAATCCCTAGAATCTGTGTAAAACTTCTAGACATGGTGGCATGCATGCACTTGTAATCCCAGCAATGAGGAAGTGGAGACAGGCGGTAGATCCCTGGAACTTGCTGGCCAGACAGCTAGCCTACTTGGCTAGCTCCAGGCCAATGATATACATGCATAGTTTCTTCTCAAGTTTTGGTGTGGTATTGCAAACAGAAAATTCTCAGGGGCTTCAGACCAAAACTATAACTTTATCTATAAATCAGGAGCTATCACTTTCCCTGGTAGCCTTACGAGGCGGGAGGTTCACTGGGAGCCGAGTCCCAGGGATTCCTGGGGTTGCATGTGAACCTGTCAGCAGCCCCTGTGCTTATTAGTTTCGACTGTCACCTTGACAGGATCTAAAACCACCAGGGAGAAGGTCCTGGGTGTGACTGGGAAGAACTTTCTAGGTTTGGTTAACTGAGGTGGGAAGACTCACCCCAAGGGAGCAGCACTGTTCTGCTGAACTGAAGGAGAAAGCAGCTGAGCAGCAGCAACCCTCTCTGCATCCTGACTGAACACCCTGTGACCTGCTGCCTCAACCCTCTTGCTGCGGTCAGTTCCCTCAACAATGAGCTGTGTTTTTAAACCGTGAGCCAAGTAAACCCTTCCTTCCTTGACTTGCTCTTTTCAGGCATTTTGTCAAGGCAATGAGAAAACTAAGGCATCTCCTTGAATGGGAAGGAAACCCAGTTGACTGAAGGCTATGGTGGGTAGGTGAAGGCACCGAGGTATCCTGTAGATGCTAAGTCTCCAGTGAGGACAATGGCATCCTCTGCCTTTTCTTGCAGGTTTTCCTTTAGGGACCTTGGCTGCTGGCCTGCCTGTAGTCCTGACTGTTCTCAGCATCTTTCAGCCCCTTTCCACTAGTGAGCCAAGGTGAGCTGATCAGAGGCTCTTGAGCTGCCACAAGAAGTTAGAAACTGGAGAAACTGCTCATGGGGCTCTCTAGGCGAAGCCCGAGGCTGGCAGCTTAATGGGGCCGAAGTAAGGGCTGGGCAGCAAGGTTTGTGGCCTTAGCTGCAAGGGTCTGTGAACTGTTTGCTGATGGGTGGAGCTGCGGCTAGAGCCTTGCTCAAAATAGCACACTGGACATGGGCAATTACAGCTGGACTTCTCCAGAGTCTGCAGCATTTTGAGGGAGGGGACGACAGTAGACATTTTGCAAAGGGGGAATTGGGCACATAGGGCTTGGAACACTTGGGCTTGGAAACCAGAAAAGGGATAGAAAGGGGACACTAGCTAAGAGAGGGGTGACTGTCCAACATAGACTGGGAACAATATGAAGAGGAGTGGCCCAGACAAGGGCCCTGCAGAGGTAACACTTTTCAGATAAGGCAGCCATCCCAGGGGTCACAGAGGGGACAATGCACAGTCAGGTTGTCCCCCTCTGGGACTGCTACCCCAGGACAGGCCATCTACTTTTCAGATAGAGCTTAGGGAGTCAGAGCAGTCTCACGGAAGCTCAGACACGCAAGGAGAGAGTGCGGAGCGACTGCTCTCCCTGTTCTATTTGTTACCCTAGAGTTTGGGAAGTCCATGTTGAACATCTAGAAGGTTCCATATCTGCTGAGGGCTCACTTCCCGATTCTGCCTGGAATCCTGTCTCTGTGTGGTGGGCATGTAGCCTCTTTCAGAAGGACACTGTCCGTTTGTGGGCACCCCACTAGCCAGAATGTCATGCTAGATTCCTGCTGTTACTCAGGGTCCATACTCTGCCACAGCTCTTCCTGCTGCACAGACACAAGGCACTGAATGGCTCATAACAGACTTCCAAGTGCCAGGAGTCCTCAGCCTAGAGGTGCGTTTATGTCAAAGCAGGTATTGGTGGCCAACTCCTGCTCCCACTCCTTCTCTGCCTGCTGCCTGGGAACATGAGGGTCTGACTGGGCTTATGCTAGGACACCACTCTCATCCTCAAAAAGTTACAAGAAGAAACCCCGACTTCCGCTACACAGGCTTATCGGATTCTTCCCGGAGCCCCTTCCATGTGTCTGTTTCTGGTGCTGGGGTTTGAACTCTCCTCAACACCTGCCATGCTGATGTCTGTCTGTCTGCCCATAGGATTAAAAACTCTTCTAGTAGACTCCATACTTAACCCAAAATGTATCTTAGTGTCCTTGAACCTGCATTAGATAGAGACTTTTTCACCATGTCATGAACTAATTAATACTCAATTGTGTGTATGTGAGTGTGTGTGTGTGTGTGTGTGTGTGTAGGTCTGAGGACAGCATCAACTGTTGTCTCTCACGCACATCTGGATCTTTGAGACAAGATCTCTCACTGACCTGGAGCAGTTTAACTGGGCTGGTGACTAGCCAGCCCCAGGAATCTTTGTGTGCCTGCTTCCCCAGCACTGGGATTACAAGTTCATGACATAGTGACTGGTTCTTACCATGTGGGCTCTGAGGGATCAAAGTCAGGCCTGCATGCTTAGACTCAGGCCTGCATGCTTGCACCCAGGTCTGCATGCTTGCACCCAGGTCTGCATG
>JABTXL010021306.1:5643789-5665447 GCA_025134845.1 Neodon shergylaensis | reverse complement strand
CTGCATGCTTGCACCCAGGTCTGCATGCTTGCACCCAGGTCTGCATGCTTGCACTCAGGCCTGAATGCTTGCATGACAAGCCCTTTACCAGTGGAGCCCTTTCCACAGCCTGGCATTCGTTGTCCTGAGCTTGCATTCATTCATTGTTCAGTGCGATCCCCGTGCCTTCATGACTAGAAGAGGGTGAGGCTCTGGTGTGTGAGGAGGTTTGGCTGAGTGTAGGCCCCTGGGGGTGGCACCGTCCATGTTCACGTGTATTTCCATGTTATTAACGCTGTTATTCGGAATACCTCCCTCCTGGGGTCAGACTGGGTGTGGGACTGCAGTAGATCCTAGTCCTCTCCTCAGGTGCTTTATTTGTTGTTTTCTGCCCGTGGAGACAGAAGCCAAATGCAGAGCATCTGAGGGTGAGATTGCTCAGATGAGTGGCACCAAATACTCCCCACCATAGTCACATGACCGGAATCACAAAACAGAAGAAAAGCAGGCAAAGGACCTCTGAGTACAAAGCAGATCTCTCTTCTTGGATGTCCAGGTTTTCGTCAGCTCCCAAAGGACTGGAAGATGGAAAATGCCCCCAAGGTACTGCATTTTAATTCTAATTTTCAATGCATGGGTGGAAAGCCCAACTGGTATTATTCTCCATCCTGACGAGGTGCCAGAGGGCAGGGGATGTTTTTTCCTTTTTAAGCAGTAAAGTTGTAGATTTATTCCTTTAGGGGACCCCTGCACTCCTGAGACCCTTCCCACACATGACACAGCAGTACACAGATGCTTACACACAGTTCAGCATGTTTGCTGAAAGTTGTTTAAGAAAATAAATTAGTCACCATCATCTTCTTCATGAAAAGATTGCTGAGGTGGCTTAGCAGGTAAAGGTGCGTGCTGCTAAGCCCAAGGGTCAGAGTTTAATTCTTGGGACTCACATCCTGGGAGGAAGGAGAAAACTGGCCCTGCAAGTCTGCAGTTTGTTCTCTAACTTCCATCCCCCCCCCCCCCCCCCCCCCCCCCCGCTGCGGCCCTCCACCATACAGAGTCAATACAGTGTCAATATAATGTCTCTAAGCTGGGGTGAGCCTTTGCTATTTCACTTTTCATTCATTATATTGGGGGTCTTGACTGCTGGCAAGCCACATGAGATAAAAGGCTGTCTGTCTATCTAGAAATTTGGGTAACCACACATCCTCACATATCCCTCTGCACATGCCCACAGAGTACATCTTGACAGGCACAGCGCAAGCCCGCACACTGGTGTATTAACGCTGTGGCCTGCCAGGCCTATCCTCCAAACTAGAAAAGTACACCTTTATCCATCTGCTGTGATACACTGTTATCACAAGACAAAGAGGCGTGGTACAAGTCCTTGAGAGGCTGGTATTTGATAATTATAAAGCATGTAATTAGCCCCTCCGAACATTTCTCCTTTGGTATGAAATTGGGTAACTCCCTTGCTCCTCTTTCGTAAGTCCAAGGAGAGGGTATTCTTCCAAGGGCAGTGAAAGAAACACACAGTGAACAAAAAGGGAGATAAGATTTATATCTTTAAGCAGGCGATGGAATCACAGGCTCAAGGACAGCCAAGAGAGATTGGCAAAACATTGAAGGAATTGTCTCCAGAAAGGGAAAAACACAGGGTGGTTTCTCTAGCAGTTGGTGGAGGAAATAGCCTATCCCGTGCTGCATGGGGGGTAAACACACTCCCCATGCCAGAGTGGAGGCTCATGGGGTCTGCTTCCCAGTCAAGGAGCTCATGCTGCCTGTTAAGGAGACAGAAACGGAATCTTTAATTTGCTGCATTTAGAAACCCTGAATGCTGAGAAGCAGAGGGCTAACACACTAAAAACCATTTACCTCCCATGACTGAAGAGGACATAGACCTTAGAGTCATGATTCTCAACCTTCCTGATGCTGCAGCCCTTCAATACAGCTCCTCACACTGTGGTGACACAACCATAAAATTATTTTTGTTGCTACTTCAAAACTTTAATTTTGTTACTGTTATGAATAGTATGTAAACATCTGATATGCAGGCTATCTGATATGTGACCCCAATGAGAGGGTCATTTTATTCCCCAATGGTTGAGAACCATTGCCAAGGGGCTAACAGGCTACTAGTATTCTGCTGAATTGATACAGTATCCAACCAACTGCCTTCCACGTATCTATCCTTATAGCCATAGGTTAGTGTGACTCTTACTCTCTCCCTCTCGTCAAAGAAGCTTCTTTTTTCAGAGGGTGCAGGTTGATACAGAACCTTCCACTGGTCAAAGGGTGAGTGCTAAGCTCTGAATGAATGTCCCTGTCACACTCCTGCCCCAGGAGCTCAGGGAAAATGACTGAAGAGTGGGTCAAAAGCATGTAAGAGCCAGAGAACCAGAAGGACTGCTGAAGTTAATGTCTACTAGACGTGATGGGGAAGTCCACCCATAGCTGAGAGCTAGCGGCAGTTGATGGCAGCTGGGGAAGACATTGTTTTCATCAGGGGTGTGGTCTCTTGCCTGTTGCCTGCGTGCCAACAGACAGGCCTCCATCCACGTACGAATGGCATCACTGGCTGTTCTCAATGCCTTATAAACAGAAGAGGGGGTGCAGTTGGGAGGGGGAGGTGGTGGCATCTGGGAGAAATTGGAAGTGGGGCATGAAGGTGTGGATATGATCAAAATATACTGTATTTTGTACAAAATTCTCCAGGAAGAAACGAAATAAGATGTGTTTTCATAGTGTGCAATGCAGAAGGAGTCTTGCCCATCCCTCCAGCTTTTATGAGAAACACTGCTCCAGGCTTAGGCTCCACTCTCAGGAGTGCTGTGGCTGTTAAGACAGTAGGCAAGAGTTAGGAAGTATTTATTATGAAGTTACTGACGACTGGAAAAATAGATGGCTGGAGCAACAAGGAAACAGAGTCCACATCAGTTTTGGCCCATTAGACCTAGAGGTTGAAATTGTAGCTCAGTTCTTGCCCTCTGGAGGGACAGTCTTTTCTTGAGCCTCATATTTTTTTAAAAATATGGATGACACAGGAGAAATCATAGTCTCTTGGCAGAGTTGGAGATGAGACAGAACACAAGCCTGGTGCGGCTTTCAGCACGGCTCATGGACTGAAAGGCCGAGGCGATTGTGGTGATGGCGGAGCTGTGCCTGTCAGCGTTGATTCGCAGCAGGGGATGAGCGGTATCCAGACTGAGCTGACAGTGGTGACTTCAAAGGGAGATTCGTTTCCTTCTGAGGAGCAAGGAGATGAGGTCAGGTCATGTCCATTTCCCGTGGAAAAGCTTTCTGTGAGCGGCTGGGCTCAGGAATCTTTCTTTTCATTGCAGAATATAAATACGCTCCCCGAAGGATAGAGAGTAGGCGGATGAAATAAAAAAGCTTAAAGGTGCATAAAAGAAGGATAAAATACAAAACCAGATTAAAGAGGGACACTGCTTCATATCGAGTGAACCCATGCACATCTCAGTCACCGTTTTTCTGGTCACCTTTCGGCGTTTATTGGGTCTAGGATCTCCGAGAGCCAGAGGCCTGTTTTAAGGGAGGTGGGGCAGTGAGCTCCTTCCTGCTGGCTCCCTGTGGTGCCACAGGGCACGCTTTTCAGAAACAAGTAAAATGGCAGGGGCTAGAGCCCCTTAGCCTCCTCCACAGCTGTCCTGTCCCTTGGACCTCCCTTTCTCCATTTGCTTTGAGTAGCCATTGCAGAAAGTTAACTCCAGGAGAGACCAACCAATCTCCCCCACCCTCCAGCAGCAATGAAGACCAAACATTGATGGCAGTTAATTCCAGCTGTTCCATAAAGGTGATGATGGTGGGACTTGCTCTGGCTGGACCTACTCAGCGTAAAAATAAAAAGGATTTGGAGATAATTCGTGGTAGTCAAATAGACAGAGCAGAAGGAATTACAGGTGGTGGTGGTCCATTCTACCTGGGTCAGCACCAGAGACTTCTGGGATAGGGGATCAAGCTCAGAGTTTTGTTACCTTTTTTCCAGTGCTAACTCAATCACCTTTAAGGATACTCAAGACTCCTTTACATGTCCCACTGTGTGCTTCTATGTGTGTATGTACATGTGTGTACCTGCTTGTGTGTGCGCACATGTGTATGTGTGTGTGCCTGCCAGTGTGGAGGTTAGAGAAGACTTTGGCCATCAGGCCCTGTCACTCTCAGCCTTTTGCTCTCGGGAAAGGGTCTCTCACTGAAGCTGGAGGGCTACTTTTTGTCCAGGTCAGATGGCCAGCAAGCCCCAGGGATACTCCTTTCTCTGCCCCAAGAGATCTGATGTCACGGGTGGACGGACTCACATGGTGTGCCCAGACTTCTGTGCGTTCTTGGCGTTTGAGCTCAGGCCTTCATGCTTATCCAGAAGCCCTCTCTTCGCAGCGCCACCACCCTACCCTGACCCCATATAGACTCCTGCATCTTGTAATCTACTTACAGCAGACTGATTTCTGGTAAAAGGGACTTCTAAGAAAAACAAGCCCATTTTCTGAAAGTACCCACCCTAGGGGAAGACAAAAGGTGGGGATAACAGGGAGAGGAGAAACACAAGCCCCGTAATTGGCAGGATGGAGCTGTTGCTGCTCAGGGAGGTTGGTTCTTTTCTACAGAGTGGATTTTTATCTCTTTGTCTTATAAATTTAAATGGTGACTGCTTTCTTTAATTACTGTGTCCCCTCTGGGTTCTTTTCACTTGGGAGTGGAGGAACTGAGCCGGCTGCTGTGGGAAGGACCAGAGGAAATGGATACCTCTCCGTCACACTCGTACCGGCTTCCCAGTGTTTCTGGCAATTCAGGGAGTCTCTTCATGGTTGCTAGATTGTAATAGGGGTTCTGGTGGTCATCTGGGGGACCTCCGAGCTTATTCCCTGGCATGAACAGAGAATTAAATGTCTGGGAAAGACAGAAGACCAAGACTCAGAGAAATGGAACCTGACAGCTTTCCCTTCCAGATGAGAAGGCCTGAGGCTGGGTGTCTGCTAAAGGAACCCTAGACTGGGTATTTTGGGGCCCCCCATTGGTCTTGCTTACATACCCACCCTGTGCTTGCCTGCCCTTTCTCTTCCTTGCAGTGTCTCCTAAGAACAGGAAGCTGCCATTCCAGGGAGCTCGGTTTTGCTTTTCTTGTTTATCTATGTCCTCCTAACTCTCCTTCCTCTTAGGAGTCTTGGTTTCATTGGTAAAATAATTTAAGAAATGACTCACATGGGAGCTTGAGAATAATTTTATTAGAATCTAAAAGAAAAGGGTTCCAGGGAAGGAAGGCGAATAGGAAATCTTAACAGCTTTCCAGAGGAGAGAAGGACAAAAGAGCCTGTGGTTTGAGCCAGTGTGGAGGTCAGGAACACGGGAGAGGAGCAGTCACGTGATGGGAGGGGCTTCAGGAGGGGGGGGGGCGGGGGGGGAGCATGCTTAGAAAGGGTGAGGCAGAAAGGGAGAAAAGGAAGTTCCTGAGTTAATTGAGAAAAGCAGGCAGAAACATAAAGCTGCATGACTGTGACCCTATGAGCTCCTGTGCTGGGACTGGAATTCTGATAAGGAAATACAGCATCTCACTTAGAGGCTGATTATTCCATCTCTTTAGCATAGCTTAAGGTAAGCCTGCCTTTGAGGGCTGGTCTGTTGGTCAGGTGAACTGCACAACCATACTGGGATGTCAGGTCTCCGTCCAGACCAGACCACTGTTCTCTGGACCAGAAAAGATGGTAACTGGCCCTTACTGTGTGCTCTGGTCTCAGGGCATTATGAGCTGTTAACACCCCCAACCTTCCTGTTTGTTTTCTGTCTTCTGCTCTGTGACACATGGGTTTCCATGGGTCACTGCTGAACCCAGCTTATCCATTCTTCCAGGAGAGATGTAAACACTACTTCCTGTCAAGGCTTCGGGCTCAGGGAGCAGTTGTAGAGGGCACCCTGTACCCTGGGCAAATGGGTTTTAGTTTCAGAGAGGAGACTGATGAAAATTAGGACCAGAGGCTAGGGAGATGGCTCAGTCCACAAGGGCTTGCCATTGAGCCTGAGGTCCCGAGTTCCACCCCCAGCCCTTATGTGAATAACTCGTGTGTGCTAATATTACCTTGTATCCAGTGCTGGTGAGGCTGAGGTAGAAGGGTCCAGAGGGTGCTCTGACCTGCTATTTTGGCCAAATTGGTTAAGTTCCAGGTTCAGTGAGAGACCTCATGTCAAAAATCAAGGTGGATGGTAATTGAAAAAGACCTGATCACTGACCTCTATGTAACGCACACACGCATGCACACACACACACACACACACACTAAACATATACACACAAATACATGCACATCCACTCACATACACATTCACACATTCTCACACAGGCAGGATTAATAATAGTGAGACTGTGCTATTTTCCAAATTCTGTACTATTTGTAAACGCCTGTATTTTATCATATTGAAGACTTTTAGCACTCTTTCCTCAGTTAGCTTTGAAAAAAGCTCAGTGTGATTTAAATAAGTAGGCTATAATTTTCATACAGAAGGATTTTGAGCCAGGACTGGTGGCACAAACTTGTAATCCTAGGTACCTCAGAGGCTGAGGCAGAAGGATCACAGATTCGAGGCCGGGTTGGGTTAGCAGAGTGAGTTTAGACACGACTTGAGAAACTGGTGGTACCATGTCTCAAGATAAAAAAATAATAAGAATAGGGGTACAGCTCAGAGGTAGAGCACATCCCTAGAGTGCCAGGAATGTCTAGAACCGCAGAGATGAAACCCAACCTCACAGCAGCTACAGACACCTGCTGGCCTTATATGGACCAGGGCGCACTGTGCTTATCTTGATCTAACCTTCATGGTGATATAAAGGCCGTTCAAGCTCTGCCATCACCCTTGTGAGGGCAGGGTGTGGGAGGAGGGAAAGGACATGGCAGGATGTGCCTTTTGATCTTTTCATGGCTGTCATGAGCGAAGGAAAGGCTACCATTCTCCCTCTTTTCCAGGAGGAGGTTGAGACCCAGAGAGGGTGAGGCTCGTTCATACAGGGTCTGCAGTTCCTCCTCCTCTTCCCTCTACATCAGAAAACCCTGCTTGTGATGGCCTTGCCCACCTGGAAGCCTCCGCAGTCTGTGGCATCAAGCACGAAGGTTAATGGCTGGATGGAGAAGCACATTCACCATGCTTTTGTGCCCTCATGGTGGTATCCTGAGCTGGCATGGTGCTGAGGCCAGGACTGCCTTCTGCCTGGAAACAACTGACAGCAGTGATGTTCTGGAAGAGGCGGGGCTTTCAGTTATGACTGAAAGACAGGAGGTATCTAACTAGTTACCTTTCTGCTTTTTGGGTTATAATGCATCAAGGCAGAAGAGGTGAGGTGACTGGTCACATAACATTTAGTCAGGAGACAGAGATGAATTTCCCTTTTTATTCAGCCCAAGACCTCTGTGTATGGGATGGTGCTGCACACAGTGAGAACAGGTTTCTCATTTTAATTATCCTAATCTAGGAACTCCTGCACAGACATTCCCAGAATCTTGTCTCCATGGTAATTTAGATCTTTTCAAATCGGCAGTTGTGTTAATCATTATACCTTTCCTCCCTGGTGCTCCTGCCTGAATCTCCATGGTGGCACCTGCTTCCCCCTCTTCTACTTTCTTTAGACCCCATTTCTTTTTTTTTTTCAATCTCTCAGAGCCCCTTCATGTCTAGGAGGGTTAATTCCATTCACGGTGACACAGACCGCTCACTGACATTTCCCTGAGCACCCAGGTTCCCCAGTCCGTGGGGAACACATATCCCTGGGACCCAGGGAGTATGGGACTTGTTTTGGTCTTTTCCACCGGAAAATTGCCAGATAATTATTTTGTTGCAAAGATTTAATTGAAGTAGAAGCAAAGACCTTGAAACAAATTGCAAATTAGAACTAAGAGTGCAGAATTAGGAATAGGAACCAGACTTTCTGTTCTTTTACATCTTACTGAGAAGTAAGAGGGAGACCAGAGCCAAGTTGGGCGGATTCATGGGGCATTTATTAATTCTCTGCAGCTCTGATAAGACACTATGACCAAGGCAATACATAGGCGAAAGAGTTTATTTTGTCTTATGGTTCCAAAGGTTTAGGGTCCATACTGACGGGGACAACATGGCAGCAGGGAGCAGGCTTGGTGGCTCTAGCTGGGAGCTGAGAACTCACATTTCAATCACAAAGCAAGAAGCAGAGAGACTGAACCGGAAATGGCACACATTTTTTTCAACCCCCAAAGCCTGCCTCTAGTGACATACTTCTCCAGTGAGGCCACACCTCCTAATCTACACAAACAGTGCCACCAACCTGAGACCAGTGTTCAGCTGTGGGAGCCATTCAAACCCCAACAGAGCAGCGTCCCTTTCGCTCGCTGGTGGCTGGTATTTTCTAATGTAACATTTCAGGCGTGGTTCATTGGGAAGCCATTGCACTCACGGTCAGCAGTGTAGTGTTTACTTCTCCAGTGCTGTAATAAAACATATGCTAAGAAGCAACTTAAGGGGGAATATATGACGTCATAAGGAAGACAACAGTCATGCTTATCTGGCTTTCTCCTTTTATGTAATCTGGACCCCAGCCATGAGGGTGGGGATGGCTGAGCTGAAGATAATCTCTCATGGACATACTGGTTGGTGACTTTGTATTTCAGGAGATTTTGTTTCCTCTCAAGTTGACAATCGATATTAATTGTTACAATACATTTCCTGGGATGGATTGTACTGGGTACAGGGGTAGCTTCAGAGGGTAAACAGAAGGTCTCCAGTTGTATTTTCTCACCCTTTCAGGGTCCAGCTGATGGAGGGGCTACTTCTTGAGTGTGGAATAAAATCTGAATATGTAGCAGTTTGGCTTAAAACTCACGCTGACACCCGCCTATCCTCAGAGCCCTCCTCCCGCACGGCATTTGAAAGGAAGGACACTAGGAAGTCCTTGGACACAGCATGCTCATTCTCAAGGCCCTTTAATCACACTTTTGCTGCTATGTGAAGCAACTCTACCTACAAAGAGCAGATACTCCCAGGTAGGAAACTGCGAGGTTATGCTCTGCCTGTGTTTCTCTGTCTCTCTCTCTCTGTTGGTGTTGTATGCCCTCATGGTGTTTGTGCCCATGCATGCACATGCAGAAGCCAGAGGAGATGGAGTCTTTCACTGAACTTGAGGCACGACACTTCAGCTAAGCTGGCTCTCAGGAGCCGCCTCTCTTTGTCCTCTAATTCTGGTGTTATATACACAGGACCATGCCTGGCTTTTACTCAAATGCTGGGGCTTTGAATTCAGGTCCTCCTGCTTGGCAGCAGCGTTCTTACACAATGAGCCATCTCCCCAGCCCCCGCCTTTCTTTTGTGGGTTTGTGAGATCTGTAAGAACAGGGAGAGTGCATTAGTTGCTTCCCTCATAGCTGCAACAGCATACCCGACAAAGGCAACCTTGGGAGGAAGCTTTGTTTTGACCCACAGTTTGAGGATACGGTTCATCAGGGTTCATCAGGGTTGGGATGTCCCGGGAGCGTGAGGAGCTGCTCACATTGTATCCTCAGCCAGAAAGCAGGGAGTGATGCTGAGTGCTGGGGCTCAGCTCTCTTGCTCCTTTTTATTTAGTTCAAGACCCCAGGCCATAGCATGATGCTTTCAAGAGTTCAGGCAAACAGTCTCACCTAAATTAAGTTAGTCTACAAAATCCCTTATAGATGCGTCCAGGCGTCTGTGTCTTGGTGATTCTGGATACTGTCATGTTGCCAGTCAATATTAACTGTCACTGAGGGTATCTATCTGTCACTTCTGACTCTCTGGGCCCTAGCATTGTTTTTGGTCTAGGACATTGCTGTTTAGAAGACCTGCCAAGGCTCCTCTTTGTCCACCAGAAACTGGAGGCCACGCTGGGTGACTGGGTCCTGAGCCTGTTGTAAGAGGTGCATCCTTCTGTATTCCTTCCTCCAGATTGTTCATTTAATATTTGTGTCTAGACACATGGTTCCTGCTGAAGGGCTTTAATAACCCTCTTGACATTTTCCATTTTTTGGATGATTGTTCCTATTAAATTGTTGTAATGAAACAAATGAACATTACTTTTATTTTCCTTCCTCAAACTCTGTTGTAAATGGACTGTGTGCCAAGCCTGCCATTGCAGTAGATATTCACTGGATGACTGAGCTGGTTCCTGGAGAGTAATGGCTTCCTGTCGGCCATTAGTGCCAGCAGGGAGAAGCTCTAGCCTGTTGGTTCATTTTAGAGCCTGGACGGTAAGACTGCTAGCCCCAGAGATACCATTAGACTAACAACACTTATCATATATCATCCTCCACTTTCCTCTGGTGATCCAGTGAGTTTCATTAGGACTGTTTACAGGGATAAGGATTTATTTATAGGAGTGGCGGGAACCTTGCCAGTGGCTACACCACTGAAGAAAATGTCTCTCCATTCTCCAGCAAGAATTAACTACCTTTATAGAAACTGATAATTTTACTTACTTTTCAGTTACCAGAGAAATTGTACCTAAAGATCTTCTGTATTGCTGAAGTAGAAAAACGAGGCATCTTACTACACAGTAGGGTGATTGCAGTTAATAACAGTGCATATTTCAAAGGAGCCATATGAGAAGATTGTTCTTACTACAAGGAGCCAACTAATGTTCAGGCTAAGAGAGGTCTTAATTATCCCGTTTGATCATTGCGTGTAAGCAGATTCAGAGAAAATCACACTGCACTCCATAGATACGCAAAGTTTTGAGTCGGTTAAAATAAAATAACAGTTACAAATATCAATCCATATTTACAGCACTTGAAGCAATATCATAATTTATTATTTTTATAAGTCATCTTATCTGTATATTTAACACCTATCTTAAGAAACATAAAAACTTAGAATAAAATGTATGTGGTATTAAGAAGTTAATGAACAGTTACCTGTAACAAGCCCCCAAGAGTTAAGAATTTTTGGCAATTTTGCAGGCAGTTTTTCAAATGCTTTTTTTTCTCTTTCAGTAAATAAAAAGATGGAATCATGCTAGGTATCTTGCCTGCCAAATTGCCTTTTGTCACTTGCTAATATATCATGAACATACTTTAGAGCCAAGAAGCCCCCGTAGCCTCGTTTCAGATTTTTGGCTAGAGCCCATCATATCACATGTCACAATTTATTTATCAAAATTGCTATTATTAGGTGTGGGAGTTGTCCTCTGCATTTTATCATTAGACACAGGACTTTGATAAATATCTCTAACTGTCAGAGAATATGCTTCTGTGCCCATTCATTATTTTGCTAGGATAAATTTGCATAGGGGCAGATTCCAGGTCACAATGATGGCATCGTGCAGATATTTGATTCGAGCTTCCAAATTGCTTTCAGGAAAGTGACACCAGGTTTCACCCACAGAGACAAGCGGGAAAGCTCATTTCTACACAGCCTTAGAGAGAAGCAAGCGGGAACGCTCATTTCTATGCACCTTAGCTTCTGCCTCTCCAAACTTCGCCCATCAGTTTGAGTGAGTTGATGTCTGAAGAATTGACCAAACTGTTGGTATTTTCTTTACTTATTTTTAAAAATTACACTTGGTTATTTGTGTGTGTGTGTGTGCACATGCATATACATGTATGTGTATGTATGGCAAAGGACAACCGTAGGCATCAATTCTCTCTTTTTATCATGTGGCCTCACAGGCATCTTGTGGGTCCCCTTGTCTATTTTCTTCAGAGGACAGTATGAAGCTCAAAGATACCGCCTAACGCACAGCGCTGAGCAGGTAAGTTAAGGATGAAGGCATCCTAGAGTTAGGGCACCTATTCATGTTTTACTGTATTTAAATTTATTTGACCATTTCCTTGACATTGAAGGATTTTTGGGCTGACGCATTGGCTCAATGAGTAAAGTTACCTGCCATTGTGAAGTCGGACTGCCTGGGTTTGATTCTTTAGATCCACATCATAAGAGGAGGAAAATCGCCCCTGAAAGCTGTCCTCTGACCCTCACATGTGTCCCATGGCACTCGTTCCCCTCCTGACCCTGACACAAGATAAACAAGCAAAAATCTAATTGAAACCTTTAATTTTTTAAAAGTTTATATTTTAATATCTATTTATATTAAAATAAATATTTAATATGGTTATCACGTTTCAAATAAATTTTATTTAACATCATTATAGATTTAACTCTACTCACTAGATATGTCCCAGTTTACATGATTATTAGCAATTGATGCAATTTGAGATATTGTCAATTATTTTTGCTCTTTAAGAAAGTTACATAAATATTCATGTACATGGAGTTTTTGAAGTGTCATGGGTGATTTCCTCACACTAGAACCAAAGTAGGTTGATAATTTACTGGTCAAAGGGCTGATTAATAAATTGTTCTATTTTGACAAGTAGTTTTAAGAAAAGATGGCACAGAAGCTGGAAGCCACCTGTCTCTCTGCAGCTTTCTACCTGGGGTATCACCCACTGCTGTTTCCTTGTCTCTTGTCCAGAGCTCCTGGTCCCTCACTTAGGCCATCTGTCTCTCTGGAGCTCCTGTGTCTTGGGACGCCTTTGAAAGTGTTTTACATTCCTTGGATGGGAAGGAACTGAGAAGGAGAAAGAAGAAGGATGAAGATGCACTTTACTACAGACTTGGCTTATTTTATTTTTAATAAAGCTAATACAGATCGAGCTCTTATAAAAGTCCCAGAAGATCCAGGGTAAAATACACCCCACATGAACTCTCTGTTACCGAGTGTGTCTCACAGGTTGGAGACGCTGAGCCATGTGCAGTGGAGAGCAATGGAAGGCGAGATGCTCATTTCCTACTCTCTGTTCCCAGGAGGTCACTATGCCAAACACGCCTTTGATCCTCACCACAACAAATCCGTGTACACGCATCACACATTTATTATATTTCCTGAGTGTGAGATATTTTACATCAGCTTTTCCTCTTTCTTATGGGAAAGAGTAGATAGATGCGTGTGTGTGTGTGTGTGTGTGAGAGAGAGAGAGAGAGATGCTGAGCTTGTTCACCAGAAACAGGAAGCTTGGTCTCCCTCTATGGAAGGTTAGGGATGTCCCCAGGGAGTGGAATCAGAAAGGGAGGACAGGCCCTTCTGAGTAACTGTTTTTTGTTTTTGTTTTTGAGATAGTATTTCCTACACACCCCAGAGCTGGTCTTGAACTCACTATGTAGCTCAGCTGGCAGAGAACTCACTCCTTCTAGCAGGAGTTCTGGACTCTGGGGATTATCAGTTAAGTGCCAATATTAGTAAGGTGAATACTGTTATCCTCTTTCAAAGTCAGTGAAATGGTTACTTTTGATTATAACGACAGCAAAGAGAGGACTTAAAATACCTGTTTAGTCTGACACATGGGTACTTGGGCAGGTGGCCGTCTTTGAGAATGAACTCAGTCTGCTCATGTATGTTTGATGTTTGGGGTGTGGGATGAGAGGAAGAGAGAAGGTTAAGCATGTATAAGAGTTTCACTCGGAGCTACTGGTTGGCCAGGATGAAAGTGAGCCAGCCGGAGATCAGATGGGATCCGGGGTGACTGGGGGGTGGGAGCTAGAGATGTGTCTCTGGAGACCCTGCTTATGAAAGGCATTAGAAGCCGCAGAGCAGGTAGAGGTTGTGTTCCACTCTGCCTCTTTGGAGAAATGTTTTTTTTTCCTAACAACTAATTGTATACAATGATGGGTTTCACTATGACATTTCATATATGTTTATAAAGTATTTTGATCATATTTATCCCCTTTCCCCCACTCTCATCCCCCCCTCACTGATCCTTTCTCCTTTCCCAATTCCTTTAAACGTTTGTTGGGAGGAGGAGAAGAGAGAGAGCCAGTGGATTTAATTATCGTCTCTTAGAGGATCATGGGTGCGTGATTCTGTACAGGAGCAGAGGTGACTTAACAGTGACCATGTCAATAAAGAAACTGGGTCTTCCTCTCCAGTAACCATTAGACATCCTCCCCAAAAGGGTGGAGCCTTGAGTTCCTTCTCCCATCTATTACATCCTTTCATAATTAGGGCTAACTTGTCACGTGACAAAACCTTTTTCTCTGTCCAAGAGGGTGAGGTGAAGATATTCACCGAGCAGACGGCATTCACAGGGTTATGTGTGAGTCACATGTTGACCTTTATGTCTTTTCTCCCTGCTTTGCCTTGCTGACCTGTTGGCAGAGAATACAGGAAGGCCAGAATCAAAGAAATCTTTGCTTGATTTTCCTCACAAGGACGCTTGTCCCATACATCTACATTGGGAAGAGGATAAAGAAGAAAATGTCTACATGCTTCCGGGCTTATACTGTAACATACTCCTTTATCTCAGTCACACCAGAGGAATGGCAGCCCATCAATCCCTGAGAAATGCCTATCCTCCAGGAAGGTGACTTTGATTTGTCTGTTTCCCCAATAACAGATGTGTAAGTGTTATAGTTTGGATGTTGAATGTCCCTGAAGACCATGTTTTAATATTAAAGTTTTGGCTCCCAGGGTGATGCTATACAGAAGTGAAGTGGTGCGGACTTTAGAAAGAAGAGGCTCATATTTACTACGTGGGGGATGTTCTTGAAGGGGATTGTAGAAGACTGCTCTCTCTCTCTCCATATGTGTGTAGGTGTATCTGTGTGTATTGTATACTGGTTATATTAGCTACTTTCTCATTGTTATGACAAAAAGCAACTTAAAAGAGAAAGACTTTATTTAGGTTTGCAATTCAAGGGTAGTGTCCATCAAGGTGGGGGAAGGCACAGTGGTAGGAGCAGCAGACAGTTGCTCATATGACACCCACCGATGAGAAGCAGAGAGAAACAGGAGCTAGGACTCTGTTTTAAAACATCAAGCCCTCCTCTAGTAACCCACTTTAGGAGCCTCCACCTCCTAATGGTTCCACAGCCTTCTCAAACAGTGTCACCAGCCGTAGACTAAGTGTTAAAAGCCATGAGCTCATGGGGGGGCATTTCACATTCACCCCACAATTCTGGTCATGATAGGAGCAGTTGACTCTCCTACATATTCTCTACCACTGTACTCACCGGAAGCACTGAGCTACACACCTGCCTAGTCATGGATTAGACCTCCAAAACTGAGCTGATATAAACCTTTGTAAGTTGATTAGCTTGGGTTTTTCATTTTAGTGATGACCTGGGTAGTAAGAATCTCAGGAGTTGCTCACTTAGAGCTTATTGTGGAGCCAGGGGAGACGGGTGGAAGAGAAATGTTCTCAGCTGGTGACGGGAGAGGGCAAAGCGCAGAGAAGATATGATCAGCTGGCTTCCTGACCCCACTCTCTGTCGCCCACCTTTCCTGTCATGATGCGCTCTATCCCCCTGGACCCATAAACCCCAAACTCCCTTTCTTCCTTAAACTGATTTTGATCATAGGGTTGGCTACAGCAACAGGAAATAGTCAACTATTACTCACTGAGGTGTTTCTGACCACCCAAAAAAGAGAACATAAATTTATGTTGTGCCCCTATGTATACCGCATAATCCCCAGAGACTGGGGCAGACTTCTGGCTGATTCTTTGGCAGAAAATCTCCCTCTTACTCTGGGAACCCAAAGCACTAGGAGACTCTCTGGGTCTGCCATGGTCACATGAAGCTGGGCCCACAGTGTCTTCTTGGTGCATGTACCAGATGGATGGGGCATCCAGCAAACACTCTTGAGGACCCTTCAGTATTGTGTCTGCCAACTTTCATTTCCCAGACTTTGGGATTCTTTTTTTTTCTGATTTTTCGAGATAGGGTTTCTCTGTAGCTTTGGTGCCTGTGCCGGAACTAGCTCTTGTAGACCAGACTGACCTCGAACTCCCAGAGATCCGCCTGCCTCTGCCTCCCGAGTGCTGGGATTAAAGGCATGCGCCACCACCGCCTGGCTGACTTTGGGATTCTTAAAGTAACCAGGGAATAGAAATTATTTTGACTAAAAATTAATGTTACAATTAAAAGAGAAACCAAATAAGGATCCTTCAATTTGCAAGAGGGCGGAGATAAACTCTTTTCTGTCATAGTTTCTTTACATGAATGAGTGGGTGTGTGCTTGTGTACATATGGGTTTGCACATACATGTGTGCATGTGTGGGTAGATCCCAGAGGCTATCCTCTGGTGTTGTTTCCCTGTAGCTATTCATCTTTTTGAGACAAGGTCTCTCATTGTTCTGGATCTTGCCAGGTAGGCTGGGTAGGTGGAGAGGAACCCAAGGAGCTTACTTCTTCTCAAAACTGAGATTATAAGTATGTGCTGCTAAACTAGCTTTTATTTTGAAATGTGGGTCATGGGGATTGAACTCAGGTCTTATTCTGGCTCTTGCAAGACAAATACTTCACAGGATGAGCTACCTTCCTAACTCTATCATAAATGAGTTCTGAAGGTCTGTGACCCTCCCCTGCCCATGCAATGGAGACGGTTGTGGTTGGAAGGTGAATGTCTCCATGGGCTCATATGCTCAAACACTTGGACTTGGCTGGTGCATTACTTCAGAGAATTGTGCAGCTTCAGCAGGAGGAGCTTCATTGGAGAAGGTAGGTCACCACTTCCTCTTTGCTCTCTGCTTCCTGAGTGTGATGCAATGTGACCAAGCAGCCCAGTACTCCTGCTGCCCAGCTTTCTGTACCATGATGGGCTGTCCCTTCTTCCTGGAGTTGTTTCTTGTCCCGTGTTTGGTCACAGTGGCAAGAAAACTAATTCATACTCTCTTTAAAAATGTTCAAATCCAGGCCACCAGAAGGCAATATTCTTTCTTTCTATCTGTGCTATCCAATCTGGCTGCCATCTGCTGCCACACAGAATGTTGTTGTCAGGACTAAGATTTATTCTATTCTATTTTTTGAGACAAGGTCTTGTTACATAACCCAGGCTTGCCTTGAACTTGCTGTCCCTCAGCCTTAGCCTCCTGAATGCTAGGATTGGAGGTGTGTATAATCTCATCTGATTTTAGATGTTCTATTATTGTGAAATATACACTACATTTCAAATGCTTAGTATGGGAAAATACATAAAGTATCTCAGTAACTTTTTATATTTATAAGATGTTAAAATGATTGCATTGGGAAGACATTAGGCTAAAATATATATTAAAGTTCGTTTTGCAAATTTCCTTTTAGTTTTTATAATGTGGCTACTAGGAAATTTAAAATTATACATAGTGGCAATTTTAATGTAATGTATGATTTTCATTATATTGGAACTGTGCGGTTCTAATATCTGGAGGAGCAGAGAAAGTCACTAAGTCATTAGATCGTCTTTCGGTATTGCCTCAGGACAGACAGGGAGCAAAGACCTTGTGGAAATCCTGGATGTGATCAAAGGCTCTGGGCAGTAGCCATGTGTGCTTGGAGCTCTTATGTCCTTTGCTAACCGAGGAGTCTCTTTTCCTTGTGTGTGCTGCCCACTGTCAATTCGTGCTGCTGGCATTCATGGGTAATAATATCTACTTCTTTTTCACTTACACTGTGCTCTTTCTGTCTTGCTCTAGGTAATGACACAGTCCACGTTGTTTAGCTTCTATTCCATGGTGAAGTGGGGCTCTTTTTCGGTCCTGGCATCTTTGGGTCTAAAAATGAGCCCAAGAGACAAATCTGGATGTCTGGTTGTACTCACCAGGTAACAAGTCCACTTTAGTAGTTGCTGTTCAGGCTCCTCTACTCATCCTGGCTTTTCCTCCCATGTGCCAACCATGGTCATGACTCTCTCTACCATCGGTCTGCCTTCTACCTGTGGCTCTAACAACTACTTTTGGCAGTCACCCTGCTTCAGTGTTATATGCACTCTGTCCTTTGGATTATACTGTGACTCTGGTTGTGGGGTGCACTTCATCCACAGGTCTGCTAGATCTCCAGGAATGAGTGGGGCAATAGAGAATTACATACTAGCGTCTACATGCATGTTTTTTCAGAGGCCAGGTTATTATTATTTTTTAAAAAGATTTTAAAGATTAAAAGTTAATTTTAATTATGTATATATCTGAGTATAGGTTATGCACATGTGAGTGCAGTGCTCCTGGAGACCAGAAGAGGGCGCTGGATACCTTCAAGCTGGAGTGGTTTTGAGCCATCAAATGTGGGTATCAGGAAGGCAACTTGGGTCTTCTGCAAGAGCAATGCTCCCTGTTAACCACTGGGCTGTTTCTTCAGTCCCAGAGACAACTACGTTCTGTTGCTTCCTAAGTGTGACCTGATTCTAGAGACCGAATGTTTCCTGAAGTTTGAGGCACTATAGCTGCATAGTTATCCCCTCTCTAGTCCTTAATGAACGATTTCAGTCACTCACAGGCAAGTAAGGTCTGAAATATCACATGGAGAATCCCAGAAATAAAGAGCTAAGTTTTAAAAAGAGTATAATTCTGAATGGTGTGGCAAACTCACGTTCAGCCTTGAAGGACACAAATCACCCCTGCGTCCGTTGTCTTCACACTGTACACTGCATAGGCACAGGCAGCAGGCCAAGGACTGGGGGCTGAAACCATGAGCAAATATAAAGCTTTCCTCCTTGTAAGTCTGTCTCAGTTTGGTTGTCACAGCAACAGAAGCTTGGCTAACACAGTCACTTAGTTGTTTTGGTTTGACACAGAGTCATAGTGCTTATGCCAAGTAATATAGAGGGTTTGGTACCAACTGCCTCTTGTTCCAGGCTTTCTTAGGCGTGCAAGTCTTTAAGTGAGTCTTCCATGGATGTGGGGGAGGGGCACTAATGTATTTGACTGTTTTTTGAGGACTGCCTTCTTGGGATGGTAATTTCAGATATTGTGTGCTACAGCCTTTCTCTTAAAGAAGTCAAGACCAGTGTTATAAGCTTTGGACTGTACTTGATTGTCAGTCACTGACATCATGAAATATGAGACCCTGACAAGGGAAGACTATGGCAATACACATTTTGTTGAGCAGTAGAAATATGCATGCAATTTCAAAGGTGTGTGTGCTTTCGGTTATATTTGTGCATATGATGTAATTGTGCATACATGGCACATGCATATGTATGTCATGTATGCCTGTGTATGAAAGTGTGTATGTGATAGTCACATGTGCAGAAGCCAGAGGAGGACACTGGGCACACTGTTCCATTACTCTCTTTATTTTCTTGAGTCAGGGTCTCTACTAGACCTAGAGCTAGGCTGGCATCCAGTAAGTCCTGGGGTCATTCTGGCTCCTTCTACTTTGACTGTGCTAGGTTACAGTCATAGGCAGCCACACTGTGCTTTTTATGAGTGCTGGGGATTTGAACTTAGGTCTTTATACTTCTTCAGTAAGTACTCTTGTCCAGAAAGATGTCTCCTCAGTCTCATATGATGCAACTTTGATGTTACTATTTTTCATGTGTTTTTACTTATTGAGCATTTCACATGCTCAATGTCACTTCATGTGACATTCATATTCAATGTTTTTTGCTCATCTCCACTCTTCCCTTCCTTCTCCCTAACTCCTCCCAGAGTCCCTCATCACACACTTTTCCAGCTTCATAACTTCTTTTATATTTTTCCTAATCCACTATATCCAATTAGTACTGCCCATCTGTGCATGTGTGTTGACCCTAATACTGAACCACTGGAACAATTACTAGAGGCCACATCCTTTAAGGACCCCCTGTCTCTCTCTCTCCCCCTAGAAGCCATCAACTGGCCATAGCTCCCTGGCTAGAGGTGAGGACATGAGCCCCTCCCATAGCTGTCCTGGAATTTGGTTGGCTTGATCTCCTGCAGAAAACCACGGCAGCTGTTGGTTTATATCTGCAGTGGTCCTGCAATGTCCAGAAGACACTTTTGAAGTTGTCTTCTCCAACCTCTGACTCTTCCATGCCTTCCAAGCACTTCTTTTGTGATGGTCCCTGAGTCTTAGGAAGTCAGTGTGTGATATAGGTGTTTCATTTAGGGCTCAGCCCTCCATGGCTGCTTATTCTCTCCACTTGAACCAGTTGAGAGTCGAAAGATCCCAAAGTACAGTTATTAGATGCCCTAGTTGGCAGCATAGAGTTTGAAAAGGACAGATTCTGAAGAGATTATATACCCTGTACCCTGACTATTAGAAGTTTAGTTCATCACTGAAGTGGTTCAGGGGAAAAAACCTGGAAGACTGGTAGCAGTCACATTGCTGTGGAGTCTTGAGGGAAGGGTTTTTTATAATTTGGGGGAGAAACCTCATCTCTAAAACAATCACTGGCTCCACTACTTGCTTCCTGAGCCCACACCTTACTGTGAATGCATGATACCAGTGAACCATGGCACCTCAGTGTTGGGGGGTGGAGAATTCCCAGTATCCCTTGCTTCATTGTCCATGCCTTTTTTCCTACTTTAAGTCTTTTGCCTCTTCTTGTGGTTTCTGCCTGAGGCTTGCTCACAAAGTATAATGGAAGCCTACTGCCTTTGCTGAATTATTTGTGTGTCATGGTCCTCCCCCAAAGTAGGAAAGAGCTCCTGGGACCCTGGCAACAGAGGAGAGGGAATGAGGCCTGTGAAAGAGAGGCAGAGAGTGCTAGAAGCAATCTTTGCTTTCTTATCCATTTTTCTGTGTATAAGCACAGGTATGCGTTCAGCATGCTCCCTTTGTTGCGGGAATAAGGATAAATGGATTTAATTTCTATTTTGGGACATTGCCTTGCCTCTGTTCCTTTTGTCTGGATCCCTTGATCATTGAGAACAGCTTGGCAGTGATGTGTTTCAGAGTGAAGTGAGAAAAGAATGATAATTTATGAATAGTGGAGTTCTAGTTTGAAGGAAATAGATAGCTGCTTTTCAGTTCATGTGTGTGTGTGTCTGTGTGCGCGTGCGTGCGTGCATACACATTCCGTGTTTCTTGTGCAGAAGTCACAGAATAACTTTGGGAGTCAGGCCTCACCTTCTACCTGTCTGAATCAGGTTTTGCTTTTCTTCTTTGGTCTGTACACACTAAGTAGTTGTTCTGAAAATTCCAGGATTCCCCTATTTCCACCTTCTGGAAATAAATTCCAATACACTACTGGCTCTTATATGGGTTCTGGAGAGTCTAATTTAGGTCCTCATGCTTCTATAACAAACAGTTTTACCCTCTGAGCCATCTCCCCCCAGTCTCAGTTTTCTGTTCTGAGTATGGGGATGGATGGGGCTCCCAACACTTACATTATTAGATGTGAGTATAAAGAGCTGTGTCCACTCCAGGTTTCCTCCATGGATCTTTGCCAGGACGGGGCCAAGGACCATTGATCTTCCCAACTCTGGCCTGTGAACTTCTCTTGAGTTGTTACAAGGGCAAGCATTTTGCATGTGGAAACATGTTATTTTTCACCTGTCCTCCACCAGGAAGAAAAAAGTAAAGGGTGGCAGGGAGTCACAGTCTCCTCCCAATGGGAGCTGGCTCTTCCCAGTGCCTCATTTCTCTTCTGTGTGTCTGGTCTTGTGAGTTAAACAGCAATGAAGCACATCCTAGACGTGAGTGCAATTTATTTCTGTATTTATGCCTCTCTTCTTCGGAGTATCTGCCGGAGTGGCTACACCAGAATAATAACAGATACTGAATATAAGAGGCACCTCATAGAGAACACGCACACCAGCAGAGACTGTGCTAGAGAAACCATTTTTCCTCATCCCCCTCAGCCCAGAGTTAGCAGACATTTGCTTAGAGATTTCAAATTTTGGAGGTAAAAGGAACTGATGATTGATTAGAAGTAGCCACCAAACATTAAATGCACAGGACTCTGTTCTAGCACACCCACTTTGACACCCACTGCACACATTGAGGAGAGCCTGGTTCCTACGTAAGC
>JABTXL010021306.1:5577450-5643779 GCA_025134845.1 Neodon shergylaensis | reverse complement strand
CTATTTCCTCTAGGCACTGTCTATACTATCTCCCAACTTCAACTGTGTCTAATTAGCGCTGCTCATATAGGAATGGGCATAAGGCACAGTTAACTGGAGAATGGCAGCCTACCAGGGCTCTCCATGCACAAGACCAAAGCAGGCAACACTCCAGTACAGGCCCCACGCCTGACTGATATGTTGCTCCTCTTGCTCCAGTGATGTCTCCATGACAGCTGGGCAATCAACAGTGGTTTTCTTTTTCTCAGCAAAGAGCTTCCTGCCCTGTGTAAGTCCCTGGAAGGCAGCTCATACATAGTGTTCCAGAGCAGTGGGCAAGAGTGGGAAGGGTGGCTGGTAGTGTTCAGGTGCGCAAGAAATGCAGAAATGCACAGCTTCTTAGACAAATGATCAGAGCATTCCTGGTGCTCCCACTCACCACACGCCGAGTGCCTTGGGCACGTCTGCATGAGGTGCCATCCCTAGACTTATCGTCCTTTCATCCCGAGTCCTTGCTCTTCTTTTTTTCTGTACATTTCTTGGGATGCTTTATCTCTTGGGAACAGGACGGTAATTTCTCTCCTTTTGTAATTTCACAGAAAGTTGAGAGGAAGATGCAGAGGTTTCCCACCTGGCCCTTGTCTCTCCACATGCACAGCCGCCCAGCAGGTCATCTGCTTCTCCACCGAGCTGTGATGGTGCTTTCGTTCTGTTGCTGTGGTGAAATACTCTGAGAAAAAGTGACTAGAAAAAGGAGGTCCATCACTAAAGGGAAGGCCGGACAGGAACTCAAAACAGCTAGTCACATCACATATACAGTGTGTGTGTGTGTGAGAGAGAGAAAGAGAGAGAGAGAGAGAGAGAGAGAGAGAGAGAGAGAGAGAGGAGATTGGTGTCCATGCTGGCATTTTTTTAAGTTTTCTTCATTCTTATATAGTTCACCATTATATGCCATCCTAGTATTGGCACTGCCCACAGTGTTCTGGGTCTTCTTACAATGATTAACAACCAGAAAATACCCCACAGTAGTGCACATAGGCCAACTAGACTTAGAGAGCGATTCTAGGTTGTGTCAAATTGAAAATCAAAACTAAGCAGCACACCTGGGGTGCAGGGTTAGTCCCCAGAAGCTGCTCAATCCATGCAGACTCCTACTGCATGTTTGGAATTTTACTGGGAAGTATGTGCATTTCAAAGATAATTTTTATCCTTATACTCTACAAGCAGGTGTACGCCTTTACACCTGAAGAATGAAATCCAGAGACATGAACATACTGGGTAAGATGATGTGGATGGAAAGACTCATATCCAAGTGTTCTTAAGGCTTGCTCTTTCCATTCTGCTAAACCTCCTATAGGGTCCCAGGCATTTTACTGGACATCGGAGGAAAGCAACGTTGAATAATATATGGAACTTTTCTTCACAAAGTTCATGGATCATGGGGTGTTGGTGGGGACACACAGATGTTTATTGGTTGTTAGGAAACTGTGGAAGTTCAAAGACAGGTGTGCTGAGGATGGGAGCCAACTAAAGAGATGTGACCCTGAGAGGATAGACCATCTGTGGCTCTCTGATCTCCATGGAACCAACACCTATGGTCCAGGGTTAGAAGCTAAGCTAATGATTCAGTGGAACCTCAGGGCAGCTCCATGGAAGTCCTTCAGTGGTAGAAGCATGTCTCTGGGGTTACAGGTGAAGTTATCAGAAGTCACGTTGGAAGATTTGTACCTCATTGAAAAAGACATGTCTCTATGTGGTTCCCATCCATTTGCTGCATCTGTGAGACAAGTTGTCTTTTTAATGGGGGAGCGGAGCCCATTTCTGGGCCACCTGTCAGTGTTTAGCACGCCACTGAGGCTTATTACTGCTGCCATCTGCTGCCAAGAAGTGTTCATGTTCTGGGTGGCTCTTAAAAGTCATTAGCAGGAAGGAAGCAGGGCTGAGGATCCTACTGGGAACACACACTACTAGCACAATAAAAGCTTTCCTTCTCTTCCTCTGCATTCTGGAGGTTCATCCTCTGTACCCCAGCTGCCTTCTGGGGTGAGTGTGTGTGTGTGTGTGTACACCAGAGATCAATCTCATATGAAATTCTTTAGGAGTCATACACCTTGTGTTTTTGAGGTTTTGTGTTGTTGGATCCTAGAACTCTCCAATTAGGCTTCGCTGCTTGACCACTAAGATCTAGGGACTCATCTGTCTCCACCTCCCCTTGTCTGGGTTTATAGGCACATCTGCTCATGGCTGTTTAATGTAGGTGCTGGAGACTAAACTCAGATCATCTTGTTTGCACATCACTGGCTGCCTGGCCTCCCTAAGCCTTCTTCATCCTCTCCTTTAGCCCAGTTTTTTTTCCACCATGGATTCTGTGTCTACAGCATTACAGGGCATAGTTAGCCACAGTCATTTCCCCTCTGTGTAGACACCACTATTCCATAGGCTGGTGTCCTAGGCTGAATCAAAAAGAGAAATCTAGGATTCATCTTTCTGTTTCCTAACTAAGGATATAATACATGAAGATGCCTCCGGCTCCTGGCAACATGCCTTTCCTACCTTGGACTGTAACCCAAGTAAACCCTTCCTTTCATAAGTGGCTTTTGTCAGATATTTTATTGAATTGAGCATGTGGTTAGATTTGCATTTAGGAAAAAAATTCAGGATTATCTGATCCTGAAAACCAAAGGAAGGAAGAAAGGCCGGAATCCAGTCTATGGAAAGATCCACTATGGTGAAAGTAACCATGCAATATCATCAAAGAAGCCAGCGAAGGCTGCTTAAGTGGAATGATGGGTGTCAGACTCGGATCCCAGGGCTGAGAACTGACATAAGGTAAAGAAATGACTCTCCTTCTTGACTGAAAAGTGTGTGGATGAGGTTCAGTGTGGCTAGGCAGGCTCAGCTGAAAGTGGGTAGGTGCTTCGAGCCAGAGCAGGGTCATGAACAGCAGAAGAAAAGGAGAAATGAGATCAAGAGTTGTGTGGGTGAGACGTAAAGAGCAGATTCAGGGAGAGTTGTGTGAGCCCCCATCCCATGTGGGAGGAAAAGAGGACAAGATGGATGGGCTCCGTTGCAGCAGGGTGTGTGGGTTTGCTTGTGGGTATTTCTTCTCTAGTAGCATCTGTTTTCTCTCGGATGTAGGAGGCAGGATCATCTGATGAGCGAGGAGTGTGGTTGTGGCAGAGACAGAGTGAGAGAAAAGTAACACTTTGGGAAAAAACTAACACAGAATGATGGCGTGGGATTACTCGTTCGAGGTGGGCTCCCTCCGAGGTGTGAATCAGAGCATATCAGGTGCCTGGGTTGTCCTTTTCTGCTTGGACAGAGGAATGAAAAAGGCACCAGGGCTGAACTTTCCTAGGCTCGAGTTTCATCTGAATGGTGGTAAGAGAAAGCAAAAGATGGCTCAGAGAGCTTAAGGTACGAACAAAGATATTGTTAAAAATCCCGAACCCTGAAGTCCAAGTTGACTTAACTAATGAAGAAAGGATAGGGATGGTGGCTCCAAAGAGAGTGCAGTCTAGAACTCTCAGAGTGAAAGAAGTTGAATGAACAAAAGGAAGAAGGGGTAGAAGGTGGTTGGATGTTCTTACAATGCTGCTTCTAGATACAATGTTACAGAAATTGATTTTCTGAAGTTAGAGGGAGAGAAAAGTCAACTTTCCCGCCAACAGCCTTCTGTTTGCCAATAGATCTTTGGCTACTGTATATGTATATGATATGATGTATCTGTGCACGATGTATATGCACGTGCATATACACATGTATATGATGCATAGTATGTGTATGATATATATATACATATAATATATATGCATAGTATCTGTATGATATATATATATGTGTATGTAAGCTATGTGTTCAAAGCTGAGGGGTTTATAGTTGCCTGCTCGAGGGTTTTCCTTTTAAATTCTAGTAAGTGGTCCTTATGCTTAAAAACAAACAAAGCAAAAAACCCCAAGGAAACAATGGAGAGTAATTGAGGAAGATACCTGACATTGGCCTCTGATCTCCACAAGCATACTCTCAGATATACACACATGAACATGCATACAAATCACATATAAGAGAAGTCCATGTACTTACATGCAGTAAAGGCTACTGGTTCACTTTTGTTCCTTTAGTACTACTGAATTTGATAACAAGTAGACTTTCTGGCCTGGGTCCCACTCTGTATTTCTCTTTTTAAGAAATTAATTAAGTAATTAATTTTATGTGTGTGAATTTTTGCCTGTATGTAATATGTGAACCAGGTGCATGCCTAATATCCATATAAGTCAGAGGAGAGCAACGGATCCCATGGATCAGGATGTATGGATCCTGCGAGCCTCATAAGTGTGCTGGGAACTGAAGCTCCATCTTCTGCAAGAGCAGCAAGTGCTGTCTCTCCAGCCCCCACAGTACTCTCCTTTCTCTACATGGTTTTGTTTTGGTTACCATTTCTTTATGAACCTCTATCCTGGCCTACTTCACTCTGTGTTGTATGTGTCAATGTCATCTCTCTCCTTTCTGTAGTGTGTGTGTGTGTGTGTGTGTGTGTGTGTGTGTGAGAGAGAGAGAGAGAGAGAGAGAGAGAGCTCACGCGTGAGGAGGCTACTAGAGGAGAATGTAGGCTACTGTTCTCAAAGACAGGTTAAAGTCAAAGAGTAACTGTAACTAAGCTTGGCTTTATTCAGAAGAAAGATCAGGTAGACCATATTCGGAATCCTGAGTTGATGGGCTTGAGTTGAGGCATTAAGATTGCGGGGGACAGGTGGCCTCAGTATCCTTCTTTTTGTCTTTAGACCAAGTCTCGCTATGAAGCCCAGGCTAACCTGAAACTTTTTATGTAGTCCAGATAAGCTTTGAACTTGTGATTCATGTGCCTCAGACTTCTGAGTGTGTGCAGCAATGCCTGGTTTTCATCTATTTTAGTACTGAGCACTGTGAGAATGCTAGGTTAAATAGAGAAATACATGACTAGTTTGCTGTCATCTCCGTTTATTCCCACAGCAGACAATGCAAATTGATGGCTGCACTTTTCTCTATGGAGTTTGAATGATCTTAAAATTTTCAATAGAGTGTTTTGAGAATCACTGCTAATTGAGCCAGCTGACCTTCAAGGAAGAATCAGTCACCACCTCCATTAGTTTCCCAGGTTGTCATAATATATGATCATGTGACGGGTGACTTCAGAACAACAGAAGTTTATTCTCTTGTGGTTGTGAAGAAAGCTCAGATCGGGGTATCTGCAGCACTGGTTTGTTCTGGAGGCTCTGAAGGAAGGCTCTTCCCTTTTCTCCTGGCTTCAGAAGCCTGTGACAGCTCTTGGTTGTCTTTCCTTTGTAGCTGAGTGACATTGGTCTCCATACCCATCCTTATGTGGACTATTTCCTTCTGCGCTCTGTGTGTCATCCCTCCCGTCCCCTCCTTTCCTCTCTCTTCCCCCCTCTGTGTGTGTGTGCTTGCATGTGCAGGTACACATGTGTGCACATGTGTGCACATGTGTGCTCGTGTGTGTGTGTGTGAAGGCTGGAGGATAATGTTGACGGTCACATGACTTCACAATCTGGCCAGCTTATTTTTTTGACACTGAGTTTCTCATTGACCTGAAAACCAGATACAGCTGGTTTGCCAGTGGGCCATGGGGATCTGCCAGTTTCTGCCTCCTCAGTACTCGGACTGTAAGATGGGGACACAAGGCCAAGCTGTTTTTAAATGTGGATTTTGAGGCCCCAAATCAGGTATTCATGCTTGCAAGGTGAAAACATCCACTCAGCCATTTCCTCACTGCCCTCTCCTTTCTTTCATAAGGACACTAGCCATCAAATTCCGGGGTCACCTTAAATCTAGTATGACCTTTTCTAGACATCTTTAATTGATTAATCTACAAAGACCTGTTTCCAATAAGGTCATATGTACAGATACTGAAATTGGCATTTGAACACGTCTTTTTTGGGAGCCACTGTTAAAGCCAGGGGCACCACTTCATCCACTCTACACCACTAATAGGGAGCAGTTTGGACCCAGTCCCTGGCTCCTGGCTGTCTTTCCTGCTCATCAGAAGGTTCAGCTGAGATCATGAGGGCAGGACATGTTGGTGATATTATAATAGGCGACATGAGTGGGTTTGCTGCCTCTCTTTCTCTATGTGCATGCATGGGGAGGCTGTGTGAGGAGACGTGGAGGAAGTGAGGAGGGGTCCCATCCTTCACTTACCTTTTTAGTAGCATTTCTGAGTAATACTTTTTAACTTATGTGGTTGATGGCATTTCGTAATGACACTCTGAGCTGGTGGAGCAGACATCCACCCCCAGCCTCAACTAATTACCGGATAAATGGCAGCCATCTGCGACAAACTGTGCTAAAACTCAAGCTTTTTTTAGGAGTTTGGAATTGGACCAAGAGAGAGTCGGCACCTCCCCAGGCATCTTGAGGTTAAACAGTAGACTTTGAGGCTCTCGGTGTCCACGTGGTGGGCAGCAGAAAGGGCGGGTATTGGAGGAAGCACAGGGGTACAGATGCCCTAATAAAAAGGCAGCTAAGAGGCTGGTATGATCAGGGTCCAGAGGAAAACCTCCCTGCCGCCTCTAAGCCTTCTGGGACTATTTTTCTTTGCTCTTGAACTCCACAGATTAAAATCTTAAATATTTTTCATTGTAAACCTTTATTCTCTTGTCGTTATTAAGGTAGTGTGAGTTCATTTCTGGTGTTTGCAAACACACAACAAATCTCAAGTATGCTGTCTTGGCTGCTTCCAGTATTTACCCTTAGGTACTTAGGCTTCTGTGAGAGGCCCAGAATCCCCTGACTGTCCAGATGACAACGAGAAGTCAACAAATCATAGATACTTCCTTCTGAAGCTTCTCCTGCTGTTAAAGTAGGTCACACCACCAGTGTGATACCACAGATAACACCACAAGCAGGCCGGGAGAAAGTCACACCACAGAGATACTAGAGGTTGACTTGGAGGTCCTTCAGTGATATGAATTCATCTCCTGTCACAGAAGAAAATTGAATTGTCTTTCCAGACTTGTTTTTATAGGATATTATTAACTTTTTCTTAGTTTGCTCTTGTTTTGCCTTGAGCAGAAGACTGGTGTGTTATTTGAGCCTCCTCCCAACTCAGAACACACTATGATAGTTTCAGCCATTGCTCCCAACAATCACAATTGCTGTTAGTGAGGATTTATAGATGTTCTTACATTTCCAAATATCCTTTTATGCCTTTCTATTTCTATGGTAACTTAGATAGCCTGCTCAGCACACACAGATACCTCTTTGGGAGAAACCTGATAGAGGAAAAATCTGAATTACAGACAAGATAAGTCAGAGTGTGACTATTCACACGTTTTTTTAGAGGATTCAGATAGCAGCATCCCCTGGTGCCTCTGGTGTATTCCCTATTCTCTTTACAGACCGTCAACACTGTCTTACACATAATAGGCTCTGAATGGGAATTCTGATGATTGATTGATGAGCCTCTTGGGATGGATAGAGCTGTGAAGCTAGGGTTATAGTTTGCTGCTGCCAATTGGAGATAAATCATGGAGGAAGGGAAAGCGACCATGAGCAGATAGCCACAGTCAGTAGGGAAATGGGACTCAATTTTTTTTTAAAAATGTGATTCACACAAAGTTTTTAGGAAGCTGCTTGCTGCATAAACTAAACTATACATGAATTTTTCATGTCAATGTCCCCAAAGACACGAGAAAATTCTTTCTAGAACAAAGCATTGGGTAACCAAAGGAGGAAGTGTATACCCATTCCACAGTCATGCTGGGAACCAGTATTTTTGCAAAGAGGAATTAACTTTCTTTCTCTGTCTCTATCTCTGTCTGTCTGTTTCTTTCTCTGTGGGAGTGTATGCTCGTATGCATGCATGCAGGTGCACAATATATTTATGCCTGCTTGGAGGACAGAGGGTGTCAGCTGTCATTTCTCAGGGTCATTGTTATCATTATCCTGGTCTTCCCTGTCCCTTAAAGAGACAAGCTCCACCCACCCCCAAACTCCCCCCGCCCACCCAGGCAAAATGATCTTGTATCTTCTCTCTCTCTCTCTCTCTCTCTCTCTCTCTCTCTCTCTCTCTCTCTCCATCCTTCTTTCCCCTTCTCTCTGCTCTCTCTTTCTCTCTCTCTTTACCTGTTCTCTCCATAATCCTCTTACCCTTATACCCATCCCAATACCCACTAAATAAACTCTTTACACAAGCTCTTTCCGCATGGCACCTCTGTCTGTCTTCCACCAGCCAGGGGACCAGCCAGGGTCGCGCTGCCATCAATCTTTCAGTCACTCAGATTTTCTTTCTTTCTTTTTTTTTTTTTAAGACAAAGTCTATGTCTAGGCCTGGAACTCACCAGTTAAACTATAGTGGCTGTTCACTCAGTCCTGGGACCCTCCTGTAGCTCCTCCCCTTACCGGGGTTAGAAGTGTGCAGTATATACCTGGCCTTTTAAATGTACAGTTTGGAAGACTGAGCTCAGGTCCTCATGATTGCAAGACAATCACTCTGCTGACTGAACCCAGCCCTCCGCTATTAATTTCATGGTTCTAGGATCATGCTGTGAAGAGGCCCAGTTTGCAAACCGGAGCCTTCATTGAAATGAACACAGAGGAGGCTGCCAACACCATGGTCAACTACCACACGACCGTGGCACCCATGCTGCATGGACGGCCCCACAAGGAGCTCAAAACCCACAGCTCGCCCAACCAGTCATGCACCCAGGCAGCCCTGTAGGCCGTGAACTCTGTGTAACCTGGAAACCAGGCTGCCATGGGTGCTGGAATGGCAATGGCAGGCAAAGCCTGTTGCGCATGCTCATTGTGGAAAACCTCTTCTGCCCAGTGACCCTGGACATGCTGCACAGATCCGCTCTAAGTTCGGCACAGTCTCGAAGATCTTCACATTCACCAAGAACAACCAGCTCCAGGCGAGGCTGCAGCATGCAGACCGGGAGTGCCCAGCATGCCAAGCTGCCCCTGGATGGTCAGTACCTCTACAATGCCTGCTGTGCTCTGCACATTGACGTCTCCAAGCTCACCAATCTTAACGTCAAATACAACAATGACAAGAGCAGAGATCACACTCGGCTTCACCTGCCCTCTGGGGACAGCCAACCTCCGCTGGACCAGACCATGACTGCAGCATTTGGTATGCTCAGCACAATGTCAGCCTCTCGGCGTGCGGGAGCCAGGTTCCCTCCCACCTTTGCCTTCCCTCAGGTCTCTCTGTTCCTAATGTCCACAGAGCGCTACCCTTCCCTCCCCTGCGCTGTACCTTCTGCTGCTGCGGCTGCCATGGCTGGACTCATTGCTATCCCAGGCTTGGTAGGTGCCAGGAATTTCATCCTTCTGGTCAGCAACAACCTTGAGATTGTCACACTCCAAAGCCTCCCTATTCTCTCTGGTGTCTATGGTGATGTGCAGCGGGTGAAGATTCTGCTCGACAAGGAGAATGCACGTGTTCAGTTGGTGGAGGGCAGCCAGGCTCAGCTGACCATGAGCCCCTGATGGGCAGGCACAGCTGCAGGGGAATCAGTGCGCATCACATTGTAAAAGCGTGCAGCTGCCTCGCGAGGGACAGGAGGACCACGGCCTGACCAAGGACTATGTCAGTTCGCCGCTGCCCCGCTTCAAGAAGCCCAGGCTCCAAGAACTTCCAGAACCTCTCCTGCCCTCAATCACCCCTCACCTCTCCAATATCCCGCCCTCTGTGTCAGAGGATGACCCAAAGAGCCTCTTCAGCGACAGGCAGTGTCTTCAAAGGTTTCAAGTTCTTCCAGAAGGACCACAAGATGGCGCTGACCCAAATGGGCTCTGAGGAGGAGGCGGTCAGGCGCTGATTGAACAACCATGATCTGGGCGAGACCATACCACCTGCGTGTGTTTTTTTCTAAGTCCACCATCTAGGTGCCCCTGGGCCTGTTACAGTTTCCACCATTCCAAAAAAGCCACTTGAAAAAGCAGCTGAGCCGGGCAGTGGTGGCGCACGCCTTTAATCCCAGCACTCGGGAGGCAGAGGCAGGCGAATCTCTGTGAACTTGAGGCCAGCCTGATCTACAAGGGCTGGTTCACGACAGGCCCCAAAGCTACGCAGAGTAACCCTGTCTCGAAAAAAACTAACTAACTAACTAAATAAACAAACAAACAAACAGTAGCTGGAGTGATTTTACAAACCAGAGAGTTTATTTATTTATTTATTAAAGAGACATCATTTGCCTTTTTTTTAAAAAATTATTTCTAACCCCTGTTGCCATGGCTGAAAATGGCTTGGGCCACAGAGGCCCAGTCAGGCTTGGACCCATGCCTTGAGGGGCTCAGGTGTGAGGCTACAGTGGTGCCCTGAACACAGTCACTTTCTTGTGCCCTACAAAACCAGCCTGTCTCTCAGCCCCATGCCCACCATCTCATGCCACCGGTCTGTCTCCAGACCTGCAGGTGAGCCAGGCGGCCTGCACCACAGACTCCCTGTGCTGTGCAGGAGCTGGGGCCACCTCCCGAACCCTTATAATCAATTGACATGATACTCCCATGTCTCTGGCCAGCCCAGGGACCTCATTCTACATACAAAAGTGACCTTTGTATTCTATCCTGTGGAGTCACAGACACCCGTGCCTAGCAACATTTCCACTTGACCAAATACCCAAATCTTTTTTTCTATTTATATGCAAGAGATACAGTTTAAGTAATTTTTATAGCAATGGTACAATGGTATGTGCGTAATCTACGCTTTGTGTCCCTGCACGGTTTTCCTCCTTCCTGGTCACCAGTTTGCAGGTGGGGCCCAGGCTAGTGCTGCCTCTGCTTGGGAAAACAGCTCTGAGACCAATGGGTTCCTACATTCAAAGTTTGGATCAAAGTTTTGTTTTCTGCCTGCCTCTGACTAGGCCCACGTAAGGGGCTAACCTCTAGGACTTAACCCTCCTCCAAAATGCTCACCTCCATGCCTAGCTTGCCTCTGTATTTCTGATCATACAGTCATTCAGAGAAGGGTGGGAACTGAACTAAGCAGTCATAATCTTCTCGTTTAGATGCATTTAAGGATGTCTTTGTAATTAGCACCAATGCAGAGGCATCCTGCAGGCCACTGTGAGTACTGCTGCCCAGATGAGACAAAAATGCAAAGGCTAACAGGGACTGGAGGATATACTGAATGGGTACCAAGATGAAGGTGAATATAGCATGTTTGTCAGATTTGGTCTTCTCTGAACATATCTGAATCTCGTGTGTGTGTGTGTGTGTGTGTACGCATGTAGGTTTCTGGGTACCAATGAATGTACGTATAGTATAGATGCGTACAGATGTTAGAGATCTTTGCTTACCAACTAGAAAACTTGATTTTGAGATGGGGTCTCTCATTTGGGGTTTCCTGAGTAGACTGTGTTGACTGGCTAGAGAACTTCAAGGATTTGTATGTCTCTGCCTCCTTAGCACTGGGAGTCTGAGTGCACGCCACCAAACCTAGCTTTTCAATGTGTGGTGCCGGGCATCAAACTTAGCCACTCATGCTTTTGCTGTAAGCACGTTACTGAGCAAACCAACTCTGCAGCTGCCTGAACTTTACCCCTGATGCCGTGACCATAGGCTGCATGCTATTCCATCTTCTTGTCTTTATTATTATTTATTTATTGAGTTATCAATGTGGGAGGGCTTGCTCTATGGCAGGCATTGCTTGTAAAGTGTTTACACCTGAAAGGAACACAGTCCCTACTGTTATAAAGCATACAGTGTAACTAGGAGAAGACAAAGGTTAGACAAACACACTATTAAATAAATATATCATTTGGAATTGGAACTGCCACAGAAAGAAAATTCTGGAAGAAGTCACCATATAGCCACACTTTTGTCTGTGGTTAGCTGTGGTTGGCTCTCCCAGCAGATTCACAGGCTGTCTTGGAAACCACTGAGTTCCCATAGTGGCTGGTGTGGAGTCTGCATATGTGAGATCTCTGGGGCTGAGGACTAGTAAGTGGCTTTGCCTAATTATCACCTTCTCAAAATGGACACATACTAGAGGGACATGCTTCACAGAAGGGGTCTCACCAGCCAGGCAAATCCTTGGGTCAGGTACCTATGCTCCTGATCTTTCTTCCTTAAATGGTAAGAAAGGCAGTCTCTCCCTGGGGATCACACAAGACATAGCCAGCAAGCCTGCACTGGAACCATGAATGTCACATAAACAAGGTACTTCATTTATGCAAATTCCGTTATCATGCCTGCTCCATAGGAACAGAGTGTGACTTAGCAATTTCCAAGATGGAAGCCTTCCTCAGAAGCCCTCCAGGGCCACAGGCTCTAGAAGCTGGGAGGGATGGGACAATCTTCTTCCAGAGCCTCCAGAACAAACCAACCCAGCAAAAATCCACAGTCACCTACTGTTCCGTCAGTGTTATAGCAGCACTAGGAAGCTGATAGAGATGGCAACAGACCTCTTCTCATGGGACATCCATGACTTCCTTAGACCACAAACCTTTCAGGCTCTCTCTGCCTCTAAGAAGCAAGGGCTCCTCTCTTGGCCAATGGGATCCCTAATTTTGGTGACAGTTGTCTTCTGCATGTCCTACTCTTTTGAGTATCCCTGTGGCATCATGCTCCATGTATGTGTGTGTGTGTATGTGTGTGTGTGTGCACTTCTGCATGTTCACCTGCTTACCTTCCACACCTCATGACTTGTTCTGTGAAACTCTACTGTTCACCCTGTCCAACCCTCTCACACCATACGTGCTTATTCTACTTCTCTGTGCTCAGCACATTTCTCATTCTTTCCCCATACCTGGCACATTGCTGGGTCTATGTGTGTGCTTGTGTGTGTGTGTGTTTACGTATGTATGTGTAGGGTGACAGAGAACAACCCTGTGTGTTTATGTAATGTGTGTGTAGGAATGACAGAGAACAACCCTGTGTGTTTATGTTCATATGTGTATGTATGCATACAGATGGCAGAGAACAACCCTGTATGTGTGTTCACATGTGTATGCATGCATACGGATGGCAGAGAACAATATTGTGTGTGTGTGCTCATGAATGTGTACATTCATATGGATGTCAGAGAACAATCTTGTATGTGTGTGTTCATGTGTTTATGTATGTGTGTAGATGGCAGAGGACAACCCTGTGTGTGATGTTCATGTGTGTATGCATGTGTATGGATGGCAGAGGACTACCCTAGTTTTTTTTTTTTTTTGTTAGGCATCTTCTACCTTGTTTTGTAGACAAGTTTTTCTTTGGCCATCAGCTCCCAAATAATGACATTAAGATTTCTTATTAATTATGAAATCTCAGTCTTCCTAACTAGCTGATAACTGAAATGAACCCATTTATATTAATCTATGTTTTATCACATGGCATTGCCTCTCTTCCATCTTGTGTTTCCTATTTTCTCTCTGTGTCTGTCTAGTGACTCTGATGGCAAGACAAACCTTAAATGGCCACGCCAGCCACTGCTGCTCTGGTGGCTGGCTCTGTCCTTCTGGGTTCCCTGAGAGCCTATTCTCATGCCTATATATTTAGAGCCCTTGCTCTGGCTAGTTGCTGTGTCCATGATGCTGAAGGCATTTTTACTAGCTGCTCAAGCACTCTGTTGCCCAGCAGGGCCTCTTAAAAGAGCTGAGCCTCTGTATGCTGAGCCTGCCTGAGGCAGCTGTCTCAGGCTCTGTGTCTGGATAGACATGCCCCGTGTTGGGTAGCATAGCCGTGTGAGAAAGCCACCTCTTGGGCAGGCTCCTTGCAGAAGCATGGCTCTTTTAGAGGCCCTGCTGGGCAGAAGAGCAAGTGAGCAGCACTGGGTGTACAGTTGATAGAGTACTTGCTTAGCATGTGAGCCCTGGGTTACATCCCACCTCTATGTGGGCAGGATATGGTGTTTTGTGACTCTAATCTCAGCGCTGTAGAGGTGGAGACAGGAAGGTCAGGAAGTGAAAATTGTCCCAAGTTACATAGAGTTTGAAGTCAGCCTGGGTTCCTTTAAAAAGTGGAAGAAGGCAGGCCACTTCTTTCCCAAGAGTTCACACAGATGTCTGGGATGGACTTGCTTAGACAGTGTAGGAGAGTGGCTATGGGCAGTACCAGTTGTTTGGGTGGTGGGGGAGGATGAATTGCAGGCATGGGGTCTATTGAACACACACCGGGATAGTACTTTTTCTGAGATAAATTGACAGTATTTCTTATTCCTTTAATCTAGCTGATTAGTTTCCACACCTATAGAGTTTGCATTGAGTTACCAGCTGTTTTAAACCGAACACTGAACTTACTGTGGCCTGCAAGCAAGCAAAGGGTGGGGAAATACAATTTTCTCATGGCACACTTCTTTTGAGTAATTGGTGAGGATAGGAATCCACACTTGAAATCGATATTTCGGAGGACTTAATGGTAGCATGACAATTGCACATTTGTGGATCTCAAAGGGGCAGCTCTGTGCAAACTGGGACAGACAGAGCAGAAATCAGCAATTTCACATCTTGCTTGAGAACAGCATCCACCGGGAATTTTAACAAGGAAAGAAGCTGTGGGGAAGATTGCTCTCCGTGATAGCCTTCTTCTAAGACTCTTGGTAGCAGATTTGGGGTGCAGCTGGTGTAAAGAGGGTTCATTAGTTACAAAATTGCAATGACTTTTCTTGGTCTGTGGGAATCAATTTTTAGTTTCATTAGCTATGCAAATCCAAATTTGCACTCTTTTCTCCATTATGCAACAAATATCCATTGCCCTTTGGACTTTGTTGGTTTTTTGATATGTACACATTCTAGAAGGATTAATGGGTCTATGTAAGAGACCCTGTATTAGGCAAAGAGGAGACAGTGGTGACTAAAACAGGACCTCTTTATCTGTTTTTTTGCCTTCATAAAGCCATGGAGGACCCAGGCAGAGTAGCAGGAACTGGATTTAGGCTCAGACAGTTGTGCTGGGAACTAGGCACAGTCATATGCCAGATGCTTGTCAAGAAATTGCTTCTCCCTGCCAAGCCTGTTTATCTTCTAGGAAGCAGAGTAAAACCACATTCTACTCTGCCTTCCTCTTCTGTTTATTGCCCCTCCAATGCATGTGCACGCATACATGGCATGGTGTGCATGTGGATGACAGAGGGTAGCTACAAGAGCCAGTTCTCTTCTTCCACCGTGTAGGCCTCAGGGATTAAACTCAAGACGTCAGGCTTGGCTTCAGGAACCTTTGCTTGCTGAGTCACCTTATTGGCTAAAGAACACCTTCTCTGAGGTTGGATGCCAGGAGTAATGTCTATTACTATCTATGTGCTCCTGACACAGATCCATCCCTACCGCACGGTCAAAAGAAATGCAGAGAATCAGAGAAGACCTCTGGAACCCAAAGCTGGAAGTTTTGTCTCTGGACATTTTGGTATGTGCAGCAACACATTAGTCTGAGCCCCAAGGCATTGGAGTCAGGGTTTCCTGTAGCTGAACACTCCTGACTGGGTCTACTTATGCTACACTTTAGGTTCTGTGAGGGTGGGAATCTCAAGCATCTTGCTTACCCTTGAATACCTGAAGCCCAGAACAGTGTTCAGCATCACTTTCTCTTTACACACACACACACACACATACACACACACACACGCTTGCAGGTGCACACACACACAATGATCAGAGGTGACAATATATGTGAGACTCAATATACAATATATATTCATTAAGTTATAGGATCATATATAATTACATATTATTTATAGTCACACAAATATTTTATATAATTTTTGTATTAATATGTATGTAAAATTATATATAAATGTGTATTTATAGTGTTAAATTATAAACAGTACATCACTTGTTTTTTTAATATTGAGCTTCCTTTTGGTATATGCCCAAGAGTGGTATTGCTGGGTCTTGAGGTAGGCTGATTCCCAATTTTCTGAGAAACCACCATGATGATTTCCAAAGTGGCTGTATAAGTTTTAACTCCCACCGGCAATGGAGGAGTGTTCGCCTTACTCCACATCCTCTCCAGCATAAGCTATCATCGATGTTTTTGAGCTTAATCATTCTGACTGGTGTAAGACGGTTTCTCAGAGTCATTTTGATTTGCATTTCCCTGATGGCTAAGAATGTTGAACATTTCCCTAAATTTCTTTTGGTCATTTAAGATTCTTCTGTTGAGAATTCTATTGGGATCTGTACCCCATTTTTAATTGGATTATTTGGTATTTTGATATCTGGTTTCTTGAGTTCTTTATATATTTTGGAGATCAGTCCTCTGTCTGATGTGGGGTTGGCGAAGATCTTTTCTCATTCAGTAGGCTGCCTTTTTGTCTTATCTACTGTGTCCTTTGTTTTACAGAAGCTTCTCAGTTTCAGAAGGTCCTATTTATTTATTGATGCTCTCAGTGTCTGTGCTACTGTAGTTATATTTAGGAAGTGGTCTCCTGTGCCTGTGTGTTGAAGGCTACTTCCCACTTTCTCTTCTATGAGGTTCAGTGTGACTGCATTTATATTGAGGGCTTTGATCCATTTGGATTTGAGTTTTGTGCATGGGGATAGATATGGATCTATTTTCATTCTTCTATATGCTGACATCCTGTTATGGCAGCACCATTTGTTGAAGATATTTTATTTTTTTCCATTGTATAATTTTAGCTTCTTTTTCAAAAATCAGGTGCTCATAGGTGTGTGGATTAATATCTGGGTCTTCAATTAAATTCCATTGGTTCACCTGTCAGTTTTTATGGTAATACCAAGCTGTTTTCATTACTGTAGTTCTATAACAGAGCTTGAAGTCAGGGATGGTGATGCCTCCAGAAGTTCCTTTATTGTACAGGATTGTTTGGGCTATCCTGAGGTTTTTGTTTTTCCATATGAGATTGACTATTGTTCTTTTATGATCAGTGAAGAACTGTGTTGGACTTGGGAGGCAGAGGCAGGCAGATCTCTGTGAGTTCGAGACCAGCCTGGTCTACAAGAGCTAGTTCCAGGACAGGCTCCAAAACCACAGAGAAACCCTGTCTCGAAAAACCAAAAAAAAAAAAAAAGAAGAACTGTTTTGGGATTTTGATGGGGACTACATTGAATCTAAAGATTGTTTCTGGTAGGATTGCCATTTTTACTATGTTGATCCTACCTATCCAAGAGAATGAGAGATCTTTCCATGTTTTGATATCTTTTTCTATTTCTTTCTTCAAAGACTTAAAGTTCTTGTTGAACAGGTTTTTCACTTCTTTGGTTAGCATTACCCTGAGGTATTTTATGTTATTTGTAGGTATTATGAAAGGTAATGTTTCTCTGATTTCTTTCTCAGCCCCTTTATCATTTGTATATAGGAGGACTACTGATTTTTTTTTGAGTTGATCTTGTATCCTGTCAAATTACTGAAACACTTGTAACAAAAATGGCTACCTCATGTTAGTAGTAGAATGATGGTATTGACTAGGTAAGAAAATAGGTACACACCTCGGGAAGTCAGAATTTCCATAAGGGACCCAAGATGTGAGGGATGAGAGCCATGTTGCAGAATATAGCCACAGACCCCATGTGCTGTCACTGCAGTTCTTTCTTCCTGCTCCAGGGGCCCTGACAATGGTCCTCCAACACAGGTGCTGCCTTCCTTCCCTTCTGAAATACCCAAAGCCACTTGTGGACTGCCAGAACGAATTCTTTCTGAGGAGAGAGCCTCTGGCCTGAAACCATGGACAGCACCACTCTTTTATGTACGTGTGTAAGAAGATGCAATGTTTTGTGTGTCTTGCTGTGGCAGGAGAACATAGCTGTGGGGTGGTATCAAGATTAGCATACAAAAGGGAGCCTGGAAACCACGAATCAGGAGCTGCCAAGGACGGAGGATTCATAGGAAAAGCCCACAGGTTCCAAAATGCCAGCGAAGGTGGGCAGGAGAGAAAGGACCCATAAAGGATGATTACTCTTCTGGCTGAGCATCACTGAGCTTCTAACCTTTCCTAGTTCTCTGGCCCACTTCCGCTCTCAGGAGTGCATTGCTCTCCTTTGTTATAAACTGCCTGTTCTTGTCCACGAGCCCTTGGTCCAACTCCTTGCTCCAGGACATTACAATCAGAAATGCTTGGCAGGTGCCCTCTGGATTTGGGTCTCTGTCTATAAATGTAGACATGCCTTGGCCTTGTTTTAGTTCGGGTTTTTATTGCTGTGAAGAGACACTATAACCACGGCAACTCTTATAAATGAAAACATTTAATTGGTGTGCCTCACTTACAGTTTCTGAGATTCAGTCCGTTATCATCAAGGTGGGGAACAGGGCAGCATGCAGGCAGGCTTATTGCTGGAGAAGTAGCTGAGACTCCTACATCTTGAAGGCAACAGGAAATTGACCGAGACTCTTGACTGTATCCTGAGCATAAGAAACCTCAAATCATACTTCCACAGTGACACACTTCCTCCAACAAGGCCACACCTACTCCAACAAAGCTATACCTCCTAATAGTTCCACTCCTTATAAGATTTGGGGCCCAACTTCATTTAAACTACCATAGGTCTGATTCATGCAAGATAATTCTAAAGTTGGACAACCTCAGCCATTTTGTACATATAATTCTTTCCATATACCTATGTACCTGTGATGAAGTTCAGTTTATAAAGTAAGTGCAGTAAGAGATTTATAATAGCTAGCAGTGAACAGAACATTTTAATAGCATACTGTGACAGCAGTCTGTGAACGTGACTCTTTGTGGATTATGGGGGCAGTACTGTATGTGAAAATCAATTAAGATTTTTTCCAATCTACCCTGACCATTTGCTTTGTCTAAGTGCAGGAAGACAGTTCTGAGAAAACCGAGGAACTGTGTCCATGGGCTAGCTGTAGGCTATCTGGTGTGACTATAGTGCCACCACACTCTTTTATAGCAGTAGTATTATAAAAGGAAACCAATCCAGTGCAAATAAATCTAGTATTATTTTATTTAAACAACAACATCTAAGATGTAGCTTCAATGTGGAAGAGACAATGAGAAAGCCATTTCCTTTTTTTATGGCTACTACTCTGAAGCATGTTTTCCCCAGGAAATGAACTCGCCAGTACTCTGGCCCTGATGTTACTAGAGACAAGGATGGGAGTTTGGTCCCTCACAGCTCTAACAAGGGAGACTGAGTCACCCATCCTCAGCAGGTCAATTAAATAAACAAGTAATGTTGAAAAGGAGAGAAAGGAGATTTATTCAATGTGGTCACTTTGAAAAGATAAGCAAGTGGGAAGTGCTAGCAATCCCCACACCCATCCTCAGGGTCCTGCCAGGTTTCTTAGATTTAAATAGAAGGTAAGAGTTATGCCTTACTAAGCAGGAAGTGTGGTCCCACTCATTATTGACCCAACACTGTCTGTGCTGCAGTGTGTCCTGCAAGGGGGTTAAACAGTTGTCAAAACAGTGAAAAATCTTCCTGGGCAATAATCTGGCCCCTGGCTGTGGCTGGTCTTCATCCATTCCTTCTCTCAACATGAGGTTCCTGGGGAATTCTATTCTTGGGGGATCATTGTCTCAAGTATTCTGATAGTCAAGGAGAGGGCTTGTGTCTCTTTAGAATATCTTCCATTTGAAAGGGGGTATGTTTAATATGCAGTATATAATATATGAAAATTGAAACACACAGACTCCTATTGCACTAGTAGTGTACCATGTGGTACAATGGATTTTTATTTCTTCCCTGGGTCTTGTCTTTTTTCATTCATCAAGAGGTCTGATGCACAGAGCCCTTGGAAATTTCCAAAAAAAAATCTTCCTAGTAGGCATTCGTAACTTGAGCTCATCTGGACATCCTGCAACAGGACAAAGCTTAGCTTCGATTTGCCTGACTGTGCCTGGTGCTTAAGGTACTCCCCCCCCCACCCCAAATCTTCTCCAGAGAACATTTCATTGTTCAAGGGGCAGAAAGATCAGGAAGTTTAGTCAGGATTTTCCCTTGGGTCTTCTGAACAGAATCTGAAGAAAACAAGAGGAAAAGAGAGAGGTGGGATGGGCAGGTATGAGAGGAAAATCCCTCTTTTCTACCTTAGAATGCAAGCACATTCTTTCCTCCCCCAAAGAAAGCTTCTCTCTCCAACATACATTTCTGGGAGTATCTCATGCATTCTTAGCTAGTCTTGAACTCACTCTGTAGATGAAGCTGACCCTGAACTCCTGATATTCCTGCCTCTACCTCCCTCATACTGGGATTATAAGCATGCATCATGATGCCAGTTTTATGTGGTGCTGAGGACAGAACCCAGAGCTCCACACATGCCGAGTGAACACATTAGCAGCTGAGCTGCAGTCCCGGTCAGTCTGCTTGTTATTAACAGTAAAGTGTTCTGCTTACTGTCAGCAAGAATGTGTTCACCTCTTTCATGCTGCTGGGTGCTGGAAAGGATACATTGCTTTCCGTTGAGGGAGACCCTGATCCTTCAGCCTAGTGTGGGACCTCTCTGCTGTGTTGATCCTAACCAAAGACATTCAAAGGCAAAATTAGCTTGAGTTTGCTGACTCAAATCATTTCTTCTTAGCAGAATGACTGGAACATAGTAATTTAGCAGCTGACAACTATTTCCAGTAATAACTGGAATAATAATTCATAATTAAAAGAGGTTATAATAAAAGACTGCATTCAAACCAGACAAAACATTTATCTCCACCTCTGTCGCTTTTTTTATTCCCATTGCTCCATTTGAAATATTTCTGATTTCTTTTCTTTCTCTCATAAAAGGATGAAAGGACCGTTTCACCTCTCAGTAAAAATAAGTACAATTTTCTCCTCACCAGCAGTCTCACCATTGATTTAGCATAAAGGCCAATTAGAAGCCAATCGCACTCATTTCCTAATCTCAAGTGGCTGATCCAAGGGAGGCTGTTGCCTGCCCAAGTTGTTCTTTCTCCTTTGCTAGAAGCTAAACAACCACAGGGGGGCAGGTTCTAGCGAGGCAGGGGGCAGGGTCCTCCTTAGCCTACTTGCCATTTCTCTGCCCACATAGATTTGCTGAAGTCTCTTAAGAACGGCAGCTCCAGCTTTGAAGGCGCCTCTACCTAAGCTCCATAGGTGCTCTCAGCCTCCCGGGGTGAGCCTGGCTTGAGCTCAAGCAGCCTTTTTGTAGACTGCATGGCTGGGGGATGGCTCCAGAACTTTCTGCAGCAGTTAACACTAATGTAATTTCTACGGCAACACAGAGACATTAAAAGGCACCATGTCCTGGGAATTCATTCTCAACTTTAATGGAAATAATATGCGAAAAGCATTTTCAGCTGTCCGAGCTCATGGCCCTTTCTGGTTTGCCCTGCTAACACCCATTTCACTAATCATTTTTTTTTTTTATAGCAGGAACAACTTAACTTGAAAAGAGAGCAAAGCCACGCGCTCAAGTGTGAGGGAGGCAAGCGCTCGGGTGTCCCTGTGGCCCTAGAATCGGAGAGGCAAGGATCCCTGGCCCCCTCTTTCCTCACACACTCACCTCACTGTTGGGAATGAAGAGTGACTTACTTCCTCTCTTTGGATATCAGATTGAAACAATGGTCTCCAAGAAATTGCAGTTTCTCCAGGAATCTGAGAAGGAAGTATTTGGAAGCTTGGTGCCAACCAGAGGGCAATGTGTCTTCAAGGAAGGCATTTCAGAGAGCCCTGACACCTCTCAGAAGTCTGGACAGTGAGGGTGAGTGGGACCTTTCTATTTAAACCTTCATGCCAGTGAATAAGAAATGAAGATGTGATTACTCTTTGGTATGGTTGAGGAGGTTTTATTGTAGATATGTTGGAGAAAACACCCAGAGGCATCTGGAAGGGTCCAGACTTAGCCAGGCCATGAGAGGAGAGTGGAGGGAGAGAGAACAAAAGCAGAAGAGAGAGTGGGGCAGGCCGGTTAAGAGAGAAGCTGCAGACTTGCCAAGAGCAAGTCAGAGACCAAGAAGGAGCCTTGCCAAAGTGGCTGGGTTATGTAAGGATCAGAAGCTGGGGGAAGGGAGGCAGAATTGCAGGCCCAGGCTTGGAGAGGTTTAGGGCAGATGAGAAGTGCTGGGAGGAGCCTCAGGAACTGAGAGAATCTTGTCTAGGTTTCCTCAAGATGGACTTGGAGTGAATGAATCACTTTGTTCCTCTTTTGGGAGTCATCTTTGTTTCTCTTCCTAATGTAGCCACACTGAATAGTCATTATTTTTCTGATTTTCATTACTTGTTTAATTGGCCAGTTGAGGATAAGTGCCGAGCCCCTCATGGTAGGGTTGCCATACCCAAACTCTGACCTTAATAACTCTCTTCACAGCAAGGGGCTTGAGAGAGGGCCTGAGTTGCATCTCCAAAGACAGACCCCTGGGCTTGGGGATGAATGGCAAAGAGAAGATGGCACAGAGGTGAAGTTCCCCTTCTGTTGTTCTAGTGTGTGCTGTATTAGTGTCCACTGGGAGCCACCAAGGGAAAGGACATGAGAGGAAAATAAATGGTTCCTTCTGGTTTGCCATAACAGCAGCCCCCTTTCAAGTCAGGTTTCTCAACTAGAAACTTTTAGGCTCACAAGCCTTTTGGTGTCCCAGTCCCCATGGTGGCCATTAGTGGCAACCTGAGAAGCAGGTGACTTCATATTCAAGTTCACTTCTCCAGCAGAAGTTCCAGTGGCAACAAGCCTTGCAAAAGTTCCATATAAATGGAGATCCAAGCAGAATGCAACTGTCCCAGGAATAGCTGTGTCTTTAATCTGTATGGATCCAGTAAGTTGAGTCACGGTGTTAGACTGAAGGTTTGCTCCAGAAGGGATTGATCAATAGGTTCCCAATGATAGGACATGAAGAACAAAGGACGGATCAGATCAAAGTCCTGAAACATGGTGTAAAGATAATAGTGTTAGCCAGCCAAGTTATAAGATAATAGCAGTGGTGCACTCTGGATGAGATCTGTGTACTGTAACCTCACAGCGGGGCTGTTGGTTTTTTTCTAGGGATAGAATGTAGAGATGGATGTGGCTTGGTTTCTCCTGGGCTGTTCTATCTGGTTTCTTAGTGCTCGGGAACCCCAAAGCATGATGAAAGGGAAACTGGTGGGAGTGGTCCATGCTAGTCAGGTCAGAGTAAAGCACCTTCAAGACTTCTGCCCCAGGACGAGCAGGAACAGACTGTTGTCACCCTATTCCCTAGTAAACTTTTCAACTTTAGGGTGCTTAAACCTCTGTGCGTATCCCAGCATCTTACACATCTACTCAGACTGAATTCTGGGTAAAATGGGCTTCCTCTAAAGCATACTGCTATCCTAGAAGTGTTCACCCTGGAGAAGACTCAAAGGAGGGGTTAACATGAGGAGAAAAACATGCATGGGTCAAAGCCAATGCTGCTCAGCTTGGCCTGATGTCCTAAGGAGCACATTCTTATTCTTATATGTATGGAATATGTACATATTAGAGTACTACTCAGCAGTAAAAAACAAGGACTTCTTGAAGTTTGCAGGCAAATGGATGGAAATAGAAAACACTATCCTGAGTGAGGTAAGCCAGACCCAAAAAGAGGAACATGGGATGTACTCACTCATATTTGGTTTCTAGCCATAAATAAAGGACATTGAGCCTATAACTCAGGTTCTTAGAGAAGGCAATTTTTGAAAGGCTACTGAAGGACAGGGAGGGGGCATGTTGTAGTTGAGAATGGAGGAGCAGCAAATACAACAGTTACCAGGCAAGAGCATATTCGCCCTGTTTGCAGAATATCAAGGTCAATGGGAATTCTGTTGCAAGTCTCACTGGCACTCAATAGTTGTTGGGTCACAAATAAAAGAAATTTTTATTAAAAACTTGAGGGCTGTAGAGATGGATAAATGGTTAGGAGTGCTTACTGCTCTTGCAGAGGACACAGCTACACCTACATGGTGACTCACAATTATCTGTCACTCCAGTTCCAGGTATCCAACTCCTCTTCTGACCTCTGTAAGCTCTGGCACATAGGTGATGCACATGCCTGTATTCAATGCATTCATATGTATATATACAATTACAAAAAGTTGGGGGCTTTTCTTAAATACTGATCAAGGGCTGCAGATAATGTGGTGTGGGTTTTAGGATATGGTTTAGCTTTGGGTACAAAAGAAATGGGATAAAGCTGAGAGGTAAGCTTGGCACTGAGGGGGCAGAGGGACTCAATTTATATGAGAAGACATGATGAGATAGGTGCTGGTAGGTTTTAATTGTATGGTAGTGGTGGCGCTGTGGATGCTGTTATAGTAGACAATGCAATGTTAGATGTGGCAGGTTGGGGGAAAGGAGTTGATACAAAATTACCCTTCAGAGTGAGCCTCATTCAGAGAGAGAGCCTCATAACCATGAAGAGGGGTCATGGTTGGGAACTGAGTGCTAGTGGCAGCATGGCAACATAAAGGGGCTTTGGGAAGAGGAAAGAGGGGGGGAGTGTGTAGGGGGAAGGGAGAGGGGAGAGAGGAGACACACACACACACAGAGGGAGAAAGAGACTGAGCCTTCCTTTAAAAAAAAAACATGGAGAGTGTCACCCTCCCACAAAGTTCAAGGACTATCACAGAAGAAGGGATGAGAAGATGGTAAGAGCCAGAATTAAGGAGAACTTGACAAAACTATGATGGCCTCCCCAAATCTCTTTCATGTTATGACTTCTTTTTCAGGAGAATCTTCCACCAATTTCATGGCTTAGTGGGAAGATATGAGTTACCTCCTGACCTGCCTCCCAGCTTTGCATTGAGTCAGCCATTGTTTTGGAAGCCTTTATGGAAGCCTTCCCATGTATCTAAATTGGATCGTGTGTCTCCCATGATGTGCACTCTGCTGTGTCCTAGGATCTTTCATTATCAGGAATGACCACAGCATTTGCTCTGTTGTTTGTTCCCTTCTACTCTTGATCTTCTGAAAACCTTCCTCAGTCAGTTGCCATGGGGATCTTCCTTATCATACTCTAAACCAATCCACTGGCTGCCCATTGATCTGAAGACCAAGTACTAGTTATTTAACATATCTTTTAAACTCCCCTCTCTTTCTCCTCTCCTTTCTTCTCACCAGATATGGAGTTGACCACAAACCAAAAAAAAAAAAAAAAAAGAAAAAAAAAAGAAAAAAAACTCCACTGAAGTCCAACTTGAAAAGCTGATGAGTTTCCTGGGGTTATTTACAGGACTATGATGTAGTGGCATTTCATTTATATTCTAATAAGTAAAGCTTGCCTGAAGGTCAGAGAGCAAAACAGCCAGTCACTGACTCTTACCTCTACCTCAGTCCCGGCTTGCTCAGTCAGTAGACCATAAAACTCTTAATCTCAGAGTCATGGGTTTGTGTCCCACATTGGGTGCCAAATGTAGCATGATTAATAAAAACTCAGAGACAAAAATTGGGGCTCAACCTGAAGATCAGAAAGTAAAACAGCCCCACTGGTCAGCCTTACAGACCAGGCAGTGGTAACACACACCTTTAGTCCCAGTAGCCACATTAGTTACCATAGAAACCAGACAGTGCATGCCTTTAATTCCAGCGGTGCATGCCTTTAACTCCAATCCTAGAGAGGATTATTAAATGGGAGGAGACAGCTCTCAGTCACAATCTCATTCTGAGATTCCTGGAGGCAAGACTGCCATTTCAGACTGGCTGTTTTGCTTTTCTGAACTTCAGGTTGAATCCCAATTTCTGTCTCTGGGTTTTTATTAGTCATGCTACACTATGACTCAAAGGAAGTTGCAACACCATGAAGGCCACACCAGTTTAAGTGACAGTTCAAAAACACTACCCAGCAGGTCAGTATTTCTTCTCCCCAGCAACCCTCACTTCCTACATAGCACTGGGAACTTCTTGAGCTTTATGAAGTATTTTGATAAGCCTCTCTCTCAGATGGATTGTTTTAATTGGGAGGAAATTGCTACACAGCACCTTCCCATTTCCTTCTCTTTCTCCTTCCCCTTTCCTCCTTTTACCTTTTTCTTTCTTGTCCCCCTTTCTTTCTCTTCCTTTTGTTCTCTTCCCCTTTCTCTTCATGTTGCATGTTTCCTCTGACCATTAGTATATTTCTTTAGTACCTCTTAGGGATTCTGAAGAAAGAGCTGTAGCTTCCTTTTGCCCTCCATATTCTTCTCTATGATATTTAGTTTTCTTCTCAGGGTATTTATTATCACTTGCCATGGTACATTTACTCATTAATTTGTCTCCACACATGATAAGGTAGCCCATTTAATACCTAGAGTGTCTGCTTTGATTCTGCTGTGACCCCCAGAACTTAGAACAACATTCAGTGCAGGAAGATGACTCAACCAATAGGTTACATGTGTTGATTTCCAACAGTAGGCACATTGAGCTCAAATCAGACAATTTATTGGCTCCTGTGATGGCTAATATTCACTGTGAGGTGATTTTTGAATCCATTTGGAAACATATATCTTGGTATGTCTCATTTTTCAGAATGATTTGACTGAGGATGGAAGACTCACCCTAAATATAAATGGCACTATTCAATCAGCAGGATCTCAGACAAAATAAAAAGGAGAAAGTGTGCTGAGCACCAGAATTTATTTTCTTTTAGTTTCCTGACTACAGATGCAATAAGCCCAGCTGCTTCAAGCTCCTTCATTGTGACTTCTCTGCAATGATGGTCTGCACTCTTAAGTTGTGACTCTACATGAAACCCCTTTTCTTAAGTTATTTTTGTCAGAGCAATGAGAAAAGTAACCAACACAGCTCCTATAGCCAGATGTCTGAAAACAGAGTCTCTCTCTAGCTAAGGCAAACCCTTTACAAGAGATGAGTAAGACAGTTTCTCCTAGCCACATCTTAACTTGATTTTTTAATGGGACTTGTGAGTAACTGCTTCACATGCCTTTCTGATGGTTGTAGGGGAGATTTGCAAGAAGAATTTGCCATCTGTAGCTGAGGAAGTTCTGGTGTGTTGTCATCTGTACTCCTGGTAAGTAAGAAACTTCCCCTGGAATGCTGGTCTCTTCCTCTCAGGGAGTGTATCTGGAGAAGGGAGTTAGTAGATGACACAGACATTTTTGTAAGTTCTGTTTTACTCTGACTATTGGATTCACAAAAGTAAACCCACATCCTTATGGGGGAAGCAAGGGAACATTTGTCAGAGGGTATTTGAAAGATGTGTAGGGACATGAGTAGGAGGCTGTGATAGTTTGACTGATAGCATCATTTGCTTATCAGTGTCAAAAATGTATCTCAAAGACACAAAACACCAACATCCTCTACTAATAAAAATAAATTAGGTCCAATTAAAATAGCTGCTGCTGTTTCTCAAATGTAGGACCAAATTCCATAAACCAAAGGTTCTTATTATTCCCAGAAGAAAAAAATGAACAAATGTGTTAGAAAAACAATTTGCAAAACACTCATTAGTCCAGAAGTATCCCTGAGAATTCTCCCTCCAGACCTCTAATGGGCCATGAAACCTGAATTCAATATAAAATGATTAATTGTCAAGTGGGTGAACTGCATAGAATTCTGTTGTTTTGCTTTCTCATTATGGCATTTGCTTTTTGTAGAGGCTGTTTGTGCAAATACTATTTGTTTTACTGAAGTTCAAAGAAGCTTCTTGTTGGAAATAGAGTTTTGACTTCTTAGAGGAGCTGGTGTGGGTTGACCAGTTGTCTGTTTTTCCCTGCTTCTCTTCTGTTCTTACCTTGCTCCTGTTGGAGTCCTCCTGGCTGCCTCATACCCCTCATACCCATCACTGACATACCCAATGAGCTCTGCGAATCTGCCAGCCTGCAGAATTTTGAGAGCTCATACATTAGATTCTTGCTTTCCAATCCATTAATTTTGTTGTTCTAAGCCGTTGGGAGTCCTGTTGCCGCTTATAAGGATAACAGATTGCTGTAAATGCTCTCAGCATCTGGTATTTAGTATGTATGTTTTGCAGGTGCTCTGTCTCTCTACTACACAGCACTGCTGGACTTCTGTATTCGTGTACACACTGGCGCCATATTATAATAATCTCAGCAGAAGCAGATATGCTTCCATTTACAATTGGGTGTGTTCTTTTCCTGTATGGTGTTTTGAGACACTTGGCTGCTCATTTAAATCTTCTCATCGAAAGTTAACCTTCTGAGGATAGAACAGAATATCAGAAATACTTCTTCGGGCTTGGGATATAGCTCAGTTGGGAAGCTGCTTCATTAGCATATACCAAGTCTTGATAAACAGGGATAAACCTGGCATGGTGGACCATACCTGCAATCATAGTATTAGGGAAGTAGAAAAAGGAAGGATCAGAGAAGTTCAAAGTCACACTCAGCTATATAGTGATTGTGATGCAAGCCTGGGATTCAGGTGACCTTGTCTTACAAAGAAAACCCTGCTCAACATTTTACAGAGAATATGAAACATCTTTTGAGGATATAACATTATGATTCTTTTGTTTGTATTGTGTCCTGGCTAGTTTTTATTTGCAATTTGACACAACCTGGAATCTCCAAGAAAAGGGAGTCCTGACTGAGAAATTTCCTTAATCAAGCTGACCTGTGTTCATGTCTATGAGATGTTGTCTTGATTGATGAATCATGTGAGAAGGCTTGGCACGCTGTGGGAAGCACCATCTCCAGAGATGTGGGCTCCGGCTCTATATATAATAAAGCCAGCTGAGCATGAGTCAGTGAGTGGCCAGTATGCATTCCTCCATTCCTTCATAGTTTTTGCTTCAACTTTCTACCTTGGTATCCTACAATGATGGATTAGCCTTTATTATGAAATAAACCACTTCCTTTCATAAATTGATTTTGGTTAGATTGTTTTTTTACCAAAGCCACAGAAAAGTCTCTACAAGAATCTGTGTGTCTTAGCTTTCATTGAAAGCAAGCAGAGGTGGGCGAGACCTTGCACTCTTCACTGAAGGGACTGGAGAGGCTGGTGGTAGTCACAGACAGTGCAGTCATGCCTGTACGAGCTGGGTACCAGCAGGTTAGTTACAGTGGAGAGATGGGTGCTGGTAGGAAGGGCTGAGAAGAGCTGACAGGTCATGTTTTCTTTTTCTGGTTCTGTCGGATCCAGGGCCTGATCAGAACTTCAAGGCCTTGCAGTCATTTGCTTTTGCTAGGGTGACCCTTCTCCACTTCTGTACTATTGTAATTTTTCAGTCCAGTGCTCTCTCAGGAGGTTGGACTGGGCATTTCAGAATTTGGCATCTGTCATACACCAGAGGGGAAAAAAAGGACATTGGAACTCAGTCCTGATATCTGTCTCTCAACAGGGTGGCATTTGTAAGTTTTATTAACATCTCTGAGTTCCTGTTTCCCTCTGAGGGAATAAGTATACCTACTCCATTGATATGTTCTAAAGGTTTCCTTGAGTGGGAGAGAGGAGAGAGGAGAGAGGAGAGAGGAGACAGACAGAGAGAGAGAGAGAGAGAGAGAGAGAGAGAGAGAGAGAGCGAGAGAGAGCTCAGTTATAAAATGCTTGCTCTGCAAGTCGGATGTGGTTGTTTGGATGTAATTGACCCCATAAGCTCATAGGGAGTGGCATTATGACCTCCCTGAAGTAGGTGTGGCCTTGTTTGAGGAACTGTGTTACTGTGGGGGCGGACTTTGAGAACTCATATATTTCAAGCCATGTCCAGTGTTCAGACCACTTCCTAACGCCTGTGGGATCCAAACACAGCTCCTTCTATACTCTCAGCTTCTTCTCCAGAACCATGTCTGCTTGCATGCCACCATATCCCACCACGATAATGGACTAACCTCTGAAACTATAAGCCACCCAGTTAAACGGTTTCCTTTATAAGGGTTGCCATGGTCGTGGTGTCTTTTCATAGCAATAGAACTCTAACTAGGGCACTTGAGGCTTGAGTTCCTTCTTTAGTACTCATGTAAAAATCTGGGTGTGGTGACATGCACTTTTGCAATCTCAGCCCCGGGGAAACAGAGACAGGCAGGCCTTTGGAGATTGCTGCCTAGTCAACCTAGCGTACTTGTTGAGCTCTAGGCCAGTGAGAGACCCTGACTCAAAGGGAATAGCACCTGATGAATGACATCTGACGTTGTCTTTTGGTCTACACACAGACCCCCATGTGCACCTCCACACATATGGACAAACATACACATATATAAACTTGCTGAAAGAAAGAGAGAGGCAGAGAGAGAGAGAGAGAGAGAGAGAGAGAGAGAGAGAGAGAGAGACAGAGAGAGGTATTTTCTTAACTTTAATAAACTCAATAGCTCTTGGCAGCAGGCCCAGAACATTGTAAGCTAGCCAAATATTAAGCTCTTCTCCCTTGGCTCCCAGTGTACTCTTTTGACTCTGGTACATTCAGCTGGATCTCTGCAGACCATACCTCTGCATTGCCAGCTTCTCCCTCCCAGGATTGACCCCTAGCAGGTGCTGTAAAGAGATGAGGAATAGACAAGCCTTACTCCCTGTCCCTTTCCATTCCTGTGTCCCTCCCTGCAGTGGCTCATCCTCTATCTTCACTCACTACTTCGTTGGCTCCTTCTCAGTTGTTAGTGGCAGCCCAGCAGCTCTTACCTTCAGAGGGCTGGGTCAACTTCATGAGAATATCCTTCTCCCTTCTAGCTTCTGATGCCTCCACCTCCTCCTAGGTTTCTTCAGCTTCAGGGGATGCAAAACAGATAGAGACATGATATGCTGCTGGTTTGGAGGATAGAGGAAGGTCCCCAAGTCAGGGATCTTGGTAGCTTTTAGAAGCTGGGAATTATAGGCAATGAGACTTTATTGCAGAGTCTCTAAAAAGGAATGGAGCCTTGCTGGTATTCTGCTTCCAGCCCAGAGAGCCTTTTGAGAAGCTCCTGAATTATTTGTGTTTACTAGGATGACTGCATATAGGTGACGTAAAAGTACATACTCACACCTCAGGGATTACACAATGCGGGCTCTTTGTGGATGCTCAAGCCTGTGTCTGACAAGTCAGAAGCATCGTGAACTCATGCTGTGGTCATTGACCCAGTTTCTAAATTTTAACAGACATAAAAATCCACACTGGTTTATGGAGGGTGGGCTCTTACATTATTCTTGTGACATTCCTTCCTTACTAGGTGTCATCTCAAAGCAATCCCTTCCTCTAGAAAAGTCACCATTGTTATGGAGCATCCATCAGAAAAGGGATGTAACCATTCAATATCCATGTAAGGAGAAACATGGATTATGTTATAATGTAAATACTGAGATGCTGGTCACAGGCTTGACTGTTACATTTCTGGTCCTTAACTGGTGGCTCCGTTTGGTGAGGTTGTGGAAAATTTAGGAGCTAGGGTCTAGCTGGAGAAAGTAGGTTGTGGTGTGGTGGGGCTGTGAAGAATACTCCTGGTCCCAGCTTCTCATCTCTTTGTTTCCTAGTGTCATGATGTGGTGTCATGGCCCCAAGTAGTCCCCTCCATGATGGACTGAAACCTCTAAAACCAAGAGTTCGAATCAATCCTTCCTTCTTTATCTTGCCCTTCTGTTAGGCATTTTCTCCCAGCAAGGAGAGAAGTTATGAATACATATGTATTTCTTCTGGGCTGGAGCTGATTCTCAAGGGAAAATTGTAACTGGTTATGAAGAGGGTGAGGATGGAATTGACATTGCTGTGTTTGAATTAGCTCTACTGCCTAGACGCTGAGCTACGAAAGACAGGCCCTCAGGGCTTTGTTCACGTGTGTGTTTATGTGTGTACCGATGCATATGTGCTCATGTGTGTAGAAGCCAGAGGTTAACCTTAGGTATCGTTCCTCAGGCACTGTTCATCATGTTTTATGAGACCAAGCTTATCATTACCTGGAGCTTGCTGAATTGGCTAAGCTGGCTGCCCAGTAAGCCCCAGGAATTCCCTATCCCTACCTTTGCAGTGTTGGAATTACAGGTATATGTTACCATGGCTGATTTTTAAAATGTAGGTTTGGGGCTTGCTTGCATGGAAAGCACTGAGCTACCTATCTCCCCAGTCCCTGGAACTTCAGATATTTTTTCTTACCAAAATTTAAAAAAAATGAACAAAACAACAATAACAAAACAACAAAATAAAAAAACCAAAAACCCAGAAAGCTTGATAGGTGAGAAACTCTGAGAGAGCCCATCCAGATTTCAATCTGAGCTCCTTTCCTTAACTTGATATCTGTGTTCAGCTGAGCAAGTCACTCAGTTTCTCTCCTTACAAAGAAGTAGCATGGATTTACTTACTAGCTTGTCCTGTAGGTGAAATGATACAATGAGTATAATGTGATACAAAACAAGCAAGCAGAAGGACCATGTTAATACTATTGTCTTAACTGTTTAGCAGCAAAGGGTGTTGAAAGGGTGAAAGCAGATGGTTTTAGATGAGAGATTATGCATTTGTGTAAGACCTGGATACAAATGCTTTATCCATTGAACAGACTGTCCATGAACAAGTGGATGGCTGACTGGATTGCCTCCACATGAGAATGATTACACTGCTCCAGTCCTGTTTGCCCAGGGCAGAGTATCAGGCGTAGCTGAGAGACACTGAGAATCAGAGGGAGAACTATCTCCTATGGGGCCTTGGAAAGACCACTGGAGGGGAGCAGAGTTGAGTGAGAGGTAAGTCCCATGATATCAGGGACTCCTGTGGTATTAAAGGGCATCCTGCAAGTCTCAGTGTTTCCTTCAGACAGGAGCCTGCCTCGTGTTGACATCTTGTCTGTAGAAAGCACTACTTTGCTTTCTGTTGGTGTGATAAACATCATAAGCAAAAGAAACCTGGGTGGTAAAGGGTTGTTTCAGATTATGGGTTTTGGTCCATTATTGAGGGAAGCCACGGTATGAGTTCAAGGCAGGAGCTAAAGCAGAGACCTTGGAAGGATGGTGCTTGCTGTCTGACTCCTAAGATAGGAGCTCACATGTCTTTCTTATATGGCTCAGGCCCGCCTGCCCAGAGCTGGCACTGTCCACAGTGGGCTGGGCCCTTCTACATCAACTAATAATAAAGAAAGTGCCCCACAGTCATGACCACAGGCCAATCAGATTGAGGCAATCTCCCAGCTGAGACTCCCTCAGACAGCTAGACTGTGTCAAGTTGACAGCTGAAGCTAACTATCATAATGCATGTATTAAATGACATTTTCCACTAAGTGTTAACATGAACACCGCACACACACAGAGAGAGAGAGAGAGAGAGAGAGAGACAGAGAGAGAGAGACAGAGACAGAGACAGGAAGAGACAGAGAGAGAGACAGAGAGAGAGAGAGAGAGGGAGGGAGGGAGGGAGAGACATTAGTGTGGATAAAGGCAGCATCTCCCCAATGCCTACTAGGACCTATGGGATGCTGGTATTCCAGGGCAACCATGTGAGGATGTAGCTATTTACTTTACAGTGACAAAAAGAAAGTGAGCAGAAGTTACTATAGAAGCCTGAGCACATGCAAGAACCTTGATGGCCCTGCCAACTCAGAGGTGGCATGTGACACGCACCATACCGAGCATCTCACAGGTTTTAGGCTATTTCAGCCCTCCAGTGAGCCTGTAGGATTATCATACCCACTTGGTCCTGAGAAACCTGAGATCAGGGAGGATCTGTAGTTGATGCCAAGTAAGGTGGGTAGCACAACTGTGTTTAAATCCTTGGTCCTTAAAGCCTTTGTTTTCCCATGTTCATTTCATTTTACCCAAGATGATGAACTGTGTGCACATGGAGAAGGATAGAGTATGGAGGGAAACAAGGAACTGGAGAGAAATGTTTGAGTAAGGTAGGCTATTACCTCATCAAGAGGGGAAGAGGATTTTTTTCCCTTCTTTTCTTTTTATTGAAAATATACTCTTCTCTCATATAAGTCACAACCACATTCTTTCCTCCCTCCACTCTTCTTAGTTTCTCCTCCCTCCCTCCCAAGATCCACTGCCCCTTTGTTTCCTCTTCAGAAAGGAGCAGACTTCCAAGAGACAATAGCCGGACAGAACAAAAACAAGATACAGCAAGACAAAAGTCCTCATATGAAGACTGGACAAGGCAGCCCAGTAGGAGGGAAACAGTCTCAAGAGCAGGCAAAAGAGTCAGAGATTCTTTTCAAGACAACTTATTTGAAATAAATGAAAGACATTTTCTGTGTTGCTATAACTGGTCTTGTAGGAAGGAGGATATCTAAAGAATCATTTGTGACTTCCCTTGGGCTATCACACTATTGAAACAGTGGATCCTAGAAGGCAGAATTTCCCCCAAGAGTCCGGTGTAGAGAGAGAGAAAGGCTAAGGCTCTGTGGATAGCCAGAGTAGGAACTTGTCTCCCAGAGAGAAGATTTACAACTTGTCAGACCATCTTGTGGTGGAGCCTGGGCTTGGACAATGATGATCTGCATATTGGTGGTGGGATGGCATCTTGACGGGTACTGCTTAGTTATGTACACATCTTGTCCTCCATTAAAGCCTAAGCCTCACGTCAGGGGCTTGTGGGTGGACTTGGAGACCACTGGTCCTCTTTGTCCCTCTTCCACACCAACTTCCTTTTCATGTTTTTTTTTCCCTTATTTTTTTCTTACTGATCTTTTGAGGATAGGTCAAGTCGGATTGTTAGAGCTGAGGCCCAGGCCCTGACCCCAACAACTGCAGTAATATTCCCCCTGACTGGCCTCTGGGGTAGAGGTTGAGAGGCCTGACTTTTAATTCACCTGTCATAGCTATTTAGGATAGTATCTCCCAGAGTCCCTTTGCCCTTCAGCTCATAACACTGCCAGGCATTTGAAACATGCCAAATGAGAGCTAAGCACGGACACACAGTATCTTCCTGCGTCTTATTCACTGATAGCCATGTTGAGACCTCTGCCTGTCATGAGGCTGTTACAATGCTAGAAAACTAAGATCTTTTGGCAAATGGGTTAATTTGTAATTACAGCCTTAACCTCTGAATCAAGGTCTCTTTCTGGTTGCTGTGCAATTTCTCCTGGTCAGACGTGGATAAATGCCATTTCACCCCATATATAACACCAATGGCAGACCTAAGAAATGAAATATCAATCTATCTTAGTGAGCCAGTGTATTTAGTAGAGTTACTTACAGAACCAGGGATCATGCAAGGGTGGCTAGATCGCTGAAAAGCCAACCTCATAATGGGTGATGACGTCTGAAAGCTAAATCCCCCGAAATCCCTGTATGACTTGAAGAATACTCCACTGATCAGGGATTCTTCTCCTTAGCAGTTGTGACTGCGACTGTAACCCTGTAGGCTTCAGGAACTTCCAGATCCTTGTAAATTTTGTTTACTTTTTGAGCTTTCTAAGTTTCAGTTACTTCCAGAATCTTAAAAACTTTCCTTCAGGTAGGAATGGTGAATTCAGAGGAAAGAGCTACACGCCAGTCCATGGGGCTGGTTCCTGTGTGGGGTGTTTGAGTGGATGCTCCCCAAAATGCCTCTTCTCTGGTTGCTTTCAAGGCTCTTTTGTTAGAACTCACAAGAGCCTGCTGAGCTAGTACAGTGGGGATGCTTCCTGACATCCAGTGCCTTTATCAGGGAGTCACAGTGAAATCTCTCAATAAATGTGTTGCTGGTGAGTTAACGTTACACCACCCAGAGAAGAGTCAAGGCGTGAGGACACTTCTAATATCAGTGGACTCATGAGGGCAGGACAGAAGGCTTGCTTTTTGTAGGGAGAAGGAGGACAGAGGAAGATGCAACCAAGGACAACCAAACATTGTCATTAATTATGAAGCAATTCCACTGTGGTCCTACAATGATGTTAAATGCAGGAGCCCAGACCCTGGGCCCAGGGACCCCATTTTTCATCCAGAAAACCTTCCCTTTTTCTTGTCTTTTTGTACAGCAACTTATTGAGGACACCACCTCTGAGGACGCCCTGACCCCCCACACTTCACTCATTCCATTACCATTTCAATTATAGAGCTCATTTTCCCCCGTTGGTCTGAAATAGTCAAATAAATTCTCTGTCTGAGTGCATTTTTTAAGTGGCCATGGTGTTAGCTTATTTATTCTCTTCCTTAACACACAAATGGCTTCTAAAAAGAGGAGTTTAATTTTGCAGCTCACTGGCCCATCCTGTGCATCAGGCACTCTGGTGGCCGCAGCGTGCTGTCTCCTGTCACTGCTGTCAGGACCAGGGCTGCCATTTGGCTTCCAGGAGTGGGGTGGATGTGGGTAACAGACCAAGGCCTCCGTAGGAAGGACTATACTTAGAAAGAGTAGTTTACAGGAAGATCCATGATTATCAACCCCAAATTTTGTTCTTAAAGGGGTGATGCTTAACCCTAGTTGCATGTTTGAGCTACTTGTAGGATAACCAGTGTCTCAGATGCCTACTCCTAAGATTGGAACACTAAACTATTTCAAAGGATCAGGTAAGAGCCCCTAGCAGAAGGCATAGCTAGGTGGGGAAGATTCTGCTGGAGACTCCTAGTGTGGTTGAAAGATGTAACTTCTGGCTATCTAGCTTGACACAAAGGCCATATTCACAATGCTTGGAGACTGAGGAAGAATCTGTAACCTTATGGCTCCTTTCTTTCACACAACTTATCTTACATTAATGTAAAATAAGATACATGTCATGTAAATTATGTGTCTGTGGTGTGTGCTGGTGAATGCAGGTGCCCACAGAAGGCAGAAGATCTCACCCTGGAGCTGGATTGGCCATTGTGAGCTACACGATGTGGGTGTTGGAATCTGAACCTGGGTCCTCTGTAAGAGCAGTCAGTTCCCTTAACTATGCAACCACCTCTCAGTTCCTCTTACGTTCCCTTTTGACAAGACTGAGACAGTAAAGATTTCTCCATGGTAGTTGCTAGAGGAGCTTTGATGTGTGGAGTCCCTATAGGGGCCATTGAGGAGTCAGAGGTGCAGTTGGTCATCACTTCTCCATTCAGGAGCTTCTGTAATCTCTGTTGTTAATAGGCAGCCCCACAAATCATAACCATTATTGAATGTAGCACCATTGGAAACAGAGAGTTAATGATGACAATTGAGACAGTAGGAACTACTGTCCCATTTTAATTCATAGTTTCTAAGTATAATAAACTGTTAGATTCTTTCCTTTCAGTGGGCCTTATTTAGTTCTTAAAACGTTTTCCTTAGTTTGCTGCAGAAGGCTGCATGTGATAGGACACTGGCTACATTTCTAGTTATTTTTGCTTCCTGTCCCAAGGATCTCAGAGCAGTTGGAGTCATCAGCCATCTCCCTGTGTACACCAGGGTCTTTCATATGTTGTGATGGTTAATCTTATTTGTCAATTGACTAGCTCTGGAATCAACTAAGAGATACATCTGTTATATAGGGCATTTCTAGGAAGAATTAACTGAAGGCAAACATATCCTCCCTGACTCCCATAGTGGTTGGAACCTTCTGGAAGGTCCTAGATACAAAATTCCCAGGTGAAAGCAGTGTTGCTTGCTTGCCTGCCTTCATTTCTGGCTGGTGAATGCATCTACCCTGTTGCTGTGATGCTGCTCCATCCTTTGTGGCCATCAGAACTCACCATTTTTAAAAACCTCTTCAGTATGAATAGCAAGTCCTGTATGACTTCAGTGCCAGAGTGGGATTGTTGAGGTGTGCAGACTTCTGGACTGAGTTTCTCTGGCTCTCCAGCATGCTGTTGGAGTACCCAGCTTGCATTGTGTAAAGCAAGCTAATCAACCCCCTCCCCTTTGTAATGTGCATCTGTGCTATCTGTTCTCTTCCTCCAGAGCAGTGATTCTCAACCTGTGGTTTGTGACCCCTTTGGGGGTCACATTTCAGATATCCTGCATAATACATTACGATTCATAACAGTAGCAAAATGAGTTATGAAGTAGAGATGAAATGATTTTGTGGCTGGGGTCAGCACAGCCTGAGGAGCTACATACACTAAGCGTCGCAGCACTGAGAAGGTTGAGAGCCACTGCTCTAGAGAATCCTGACTAACACATGAAAGGTCAGTGAAAAGAAAAGCAGACAAGAGAGTGGGAGACTTCACCAGCACAGTGGGCTTTACCTGAGAAACCTGTAGAAGCAAGGTCTCTAGGGTGGGAAACCAGAGCAAGTTGTTGACTTTAATAGGAGAGGTAGCTCTGGGAGCGAGGGAGGGAAGGAGGGAGGGAGAGAGGGAGAGAGAGAAAAAGGGAGGGAGGGAATCAAAACCTCCTTTTCTGGGTCCAAGATGGCTGTTTCTAGGTATGAGCAGGAGTGGTGAGTAAGGAATGCCAGGTGATCTAGAAACAAGTCCGTGGCCAGGAGTCACGGGGGTGGGCGGCGGCAGTAACTAGGAAAGCAATTGCTTTGGTCCCATTGACTGTGGCTTTGCAACATTAACACCATTTAACCAAAACGGAGGTGCTTTACAAAATAGTGAGGTCCTGGATAGCAGTGAGCCCCCACTGCAAATGGCTTATGGCTCTCTGGAATTCCTCTGTTCCCTTTCCCAGTTTCCTGCCATGCTCCAGAATCAGGCCATCTTTCCTTTATCAGTCTTTCCCCAGAGTTCTTCCACAGTCTCCCTCCCTGCTCCTTGTCTGGTCAGAATCATCCCTGCTGACCAGACTGTGAGACCTTCAGCGTCAAGAATCTTATTTGGTTCCATATTGCTTCTGTGCTGGACACAGTATCCAGAAAATAGATGTGATTCACTGACACTTGAGTTGCAGAAACCTCATGAGGGAGGTTTGGGAAGAGCAGGACAATAGTTAACAACTGGCTAAGTCATGAGTAAATGGCTGTGATGCCTTGAAACAGGTCTGATTTTTTCCACATACTGCAAAGTGCTGCCGTGAGTGGCAGACCCTAGTGATGGTGGGGGGGAGTAACATGTCCGCCTAAGAGGAGACAGTGCTTATGAGTCAGACATGTTCAAGTCTTCCTATAGTTGTCTGTTTGACATTTTGAATTATATACCATGGTCCATTCATGCTACATCTAGAGTCAAACACACAAACACACATGCACGCATGCACGTACGTAGAATGTAAAAGTCATTACACAGACAAGAGTTCAGTTTGGTTGTTAATGCCTTTCTTTCCTGTCATTTTATAACACAGAATTTGGTAATTTTCTTAGCCTATCCAACTTTGACTTTTCCATCTTAGTGTAAATATAATTATATTTTAGCCAGGATTTTCTAGAGAAACAGAATTAATAGAATGACTACAATACCACAAAAGGGGATTATTAGATTGACTTTTATGATATGGCCTAGGAAGTCCAACAATGACTGTCTGCACGGGAAAGGCTGAGAATCTGGTAGTGGCTCAGTCTACGGGGCGGATGTCTCAGCAGTCCTGATCTGGTGTTTAAGGTCTACAAGGTTACTGAAGAGCTGCTGGGTTTCAAGCTCTTAGATTAAAGTAGCTGGGTTTTGATGTCAATGAAGGGTAGTAGCAGCAACTACAGAGTAGATGCACCAGCAATAAGTTAAGGCAAACAAGCAGCAGTGCTCTTTCCTAGGACCTTGTTATATATGGCCTTCTCTGTATTTGTAGGTGCTGCCCACTCAGGGGTAGGGTCTTCCTCTTGAGCTAGTTCTTCTAAGAAATACCTTCACACAGCTACCCAAAGACATATCTCCTAGATGATTTCGTATCCAATCAAGTTGATAATTAAGATGAGCCATCACAGTTTATAACATCTGTTTAAAGAGGTTAAAAAGAAAAGTATTCCTTGTGGGCCGTGAGTTGGCTTGGCACTCACAACCAGGCTTGGTGTTTTTATAAGGATTATAAAAATCAGAAAACACCCATACTTTGGAAGCCAACAAGGCAAGAGCAAGCTTACATCATTGACATGTCTACATATGGACTGAGAGAGGATAGGAGCTAAACCCAGCGATGATGGCACCCTCAGGCCAAAGCCTGTGGCGCCTAGTCACTAGTTACAGTGTGTGCTTCCGTGTGTTCTTGCTTCTTTCTCTGTGGTGGCTGTGCGTAGGTTATTTTCCTTATCTACTATACTTTTAAGTGTCCTGGACTGACCAAGTATTGTTTTTATGATGGAAAAAAAACTAATGATAATGTAATTTTTGCATTTGTCAGGGAAACAAAGCCAAGGATGACCTGCAAGGCTGAAGGCGATGGTACCCATGAGAACAGAGGCTCTGGCTGGGATGGCACTGTGTGTGAGTGTATGAGCTGGACCCAGGTTGTAGGGCTCCCACTCTTCACAAAAGCTGCAGAATGTGTGGCCCAGTGTTGTTGCATCCTGAAGCGTTCTGAGAATTGGTCTCTGTAATGGCTTTAGGAAAGCACAGGAAGCTTGCTTTAGTTGAAATTCCTGGACCAAAGCTCAGCACTGTTTCATAAACAAACATTCTCAGTAGTTGAGTGATGGGAACCAGCCCAGGTATTCAACTACAGAGGAACGGAGACATAAAATAATGTGGTACATATGTAGACATACATGTATCAAAGAATGAAGTTACATCACCTGCAGGACAGTGGATGCAACCTGAGATAATTATGCTAAAAGAATTAAGTCAGTCTCACAAGAAACAAATGTCATGTTTGTCTTCATTTGTGAGCCTTAGATTATAGATCCATAAAATTGTACCTGTACAGAAGGCATGAGAGTAGAAGCAAACTGACTAGGGTAGCCTATGGGAGAAGAAGTCAGAGGGCAGGGTAGCAGAGTACAGGAAGAAATATGCTCAAAATGCATTATTTACTGCCATGAAAATACTTATGTAGCTGTATGTAGGAAGGAAAGAAAAGTTTCCTTAGCTCACAGCCCTGGAGGTTCGGGACCAATGGATCTGGCCTCTGCTCAGCTCTGGGGAGGACTTTTTTTCAGGTAGCATCATGGTGGCAGGAGTACATGGAAGAGAGAGAGAGCTCACATTTCAGGTTAAGAAGATGGAGAGATTAGGGTGCCAGCCCTGCTCTTTCACATACACTGATTAGGGGTGTCCAAAAATAACTGTATCAATCCTGCAATGACTTAATTACTTCTCTCTAAATTCTCTCTCTTAATGGGTCTACTACCCCTCATGCTGACACAATGGGGGCCAAGCTTTGAACACATATGTCTTTGAGGTGACAAACCAGACATAGATATGGAACTATGGAATGTTGATAGTGAGAGGGATGAGCAAGGGGGCTGGGCAGGAAAACCCAGAGAAGAGGAGGCCAGGGTCGCCATGTTAGGAGGCTGTCTCCACCGCTGACGTTTAAACTTGGGAGCCACATCTTTTTTTTTTGTTTGTTTTATGTTAATTTTTTTTATTTTATTTTTATTTTTATTAAAGATTTCTGTCTCTTCCCCACCTCCGCCTCCCCTTTCCCTCCCCCTCCCCCAATCAAGTCCCCCGTCCCTCGTATGCCCAAAGAGCAGTCAGGGTTGCCTGCCCTGTGGTAAGTCCAAGGTCCACCCACCTCCATCCAGGTCTAGTAAGGTGATCATCCAAACTGCCTAGGCTCCCACAAAGCCAATAGGTGCAGTAGGAACAAAAACCCATTGCCATTGTTCTTGAGGTCTCAGTAGTCCTCCTTATCCACTATGTTCAGCAAGACCGGTTTTATCCCAGGCTTTTTCAGACCCAGGCCAGCTGGCCTTGGTGAGTTCCCAATAGAACATCCCCATTGTCTTATTGTGTGGGTGTACCTCTCGCGGTCCTGAGTTCCTTGCTCGTGCTCTCTCTCCTTCTGCTCCTGATTTGCAATACCACTCTTGGGAATATACCCAAGAGAGGCCTTATCGTACAACAAAAGTATATGCTCTACTATGTTCATAGCAGCATTGATTGTAATAGCCAGAACCTGGAAACAACCTAGATGCCCTTCAATTGAAGAGTGGATGAAGAAAGTATGGAATATATACATATTGGAGTATTACTCCGCAGTAAAAAACAAGGACTTCTTGAAGTTTGCAGGCAAATGGATGGAAATAGAAAACACTATCCTGAGTGAGGTAAGCCAGACCCAAAAAGAGGAACATGGGATGTACTCACTCATATTTGGTTTCTAGCCATAAATAAAGGACATTGAGCCTATAACTCAGGTTCTAAGAGAAGCTAAATAAGAAGGAGAACCCAAAGAAAAACATATAGGCATCCTCCTGAATATTAACCTTCATCAGGCGATGAAAGGAGACAGAGTCAGAGACAGAGACCCTCATTGGAGCACCGGACTGAAATCTCAAGGGAGCCACATCTTTGAGGCATGACAAGAAGCAAGGCATAGCATATCTTCTTGAAGACTGTGGAGAGATGAAATAAATTAAAATAATTTAATTGCTAAGTAATTTCAAATCATTATTTTTATATTAACCAAATACAGATCCATTATGAACTGAAATGTGAGAGGAATCCGCATGAATTATTAAAAGATAAAACACTGGAGCACAAAAGAAGTTTTGTTCCTGCCTCAGGCTGCTTCATGGCACATCTTCAAACACGCAGGGATTCACTCTCCTTGGCCAATTTCTCATATTTCTTTCCAAGGGAAACTGAATTTATAGAGCAAAGAAGAGAAAACCCTCTGGGACCATGAACTGGGGACCAATTTTCTACTTCTTTTTAGCTGTGAAAGGAAAGGCAGAGGAAATAACCTGTGATAAAATTTTAAAAGCAATTAATGTGCATATAAAATTCTAAGAGAACTCCATTAGGTCCAGGAAATGGTCTTTTTCATCATTTTGAAGGGGCACAAAACGGACCTTCTCCATGGGCTGCGCAGCTGAGGAAAGGAAGAGCGGCTGTGCCGTAGGAGCTTCACCTCACCTCATCACTCAGCACCTACAAGCAGCACCCATCTATCTACCCTCTTTCCCTCCTCCTTCTTCCTTCCCTCCCTCCCTCCCTCCCTCCCTCCCTCCCTCCCTCCCTCCCTCCCTCCCTCCGCCCTCCCTCCTTCCCTCTTCTGCCTCCCTCCCTTCATCATTCTCTCTTTCCCACCCTCCCTCCTCTCCCTCCCTCCTTCCCTCCTTCCCTCCTTCCTTCCCTCCCTCCCTCTGTCCACCTCTCTCTTCTTTTCTTCCTTCTTTCTATTTATTTCAAAAATACATCAAATCTCCATCACATAAGAAGCCCTTTGCTATGGTGGGTGTTAAGTTGTGGGTTACAACCCCTTTGGGGTCAAATGACCTTTTCATGGGGGTCATTTTAGACCATCAGAAAACACAAATATTTACATTATAACTTATAATAGTAGCAAGATTACAGTTATGAAGTAGCAACAAAATAATTGTGTGGCTGGGGTCACCACAACATTCAGGGGTTGTAGCATTAGGAAAGTTGAGAACCACTGATCTAAGGCATGCATGTGGAGTCAGAGGACAACTTGCAGAGGTCAGAGGTCACAGTGTGAGGAAGGCTGAGAATGACTGGTCTTCCAGGTGCCATGACCACAGAGAAGCACAGTGGTTTGGTTTGGCTGTGAAATCCCCATAGAGTCCTCGGTTTGAGCACTTGGTCCCCACTGGCGGTGCTGTTTGAGGAAGTTGTAGAAACCTTAGCAGGTGGGGCTTTGTTGGAGGAAGTGGGCCACTGAAGATGGACCTTGAGGTTTCATGGCCCAGGTCTAGTTCCTGTTCACTCTCTGCTTCCTGAGTACAGATGTGCTGTGCCTAGCTGGCTTCCCTCTCCTGCTTCCACACCCTACCCCCTGACTGCCTGGAACTGGAAGCTGGAATAGACTCTTTATCTCAGAAGTTCCTTTCTCCAGGGGATGGTATCACATCAGCAGACGGGCAACCAGCACTCACATGCTCTCGTGCTGTTGTGGCTACAGCTCCCAGGTCCTGTGCAGGTGAACACAGGAACCCAGTCATCCTGTTATTGCAGGACAGGGAACTGTGGATCATAGAACTTAGGTGTTTTCTTCAGCTTAGTTTATATCACAGGCTGGCCATGGGGTAGTTACTTGATGGGTCTGTTGGTTTCTCTGTGCTTCTGTAATAAAATGCCAAAGGTCATGCAATTTAGAAAGAAAAGGAATTGATTTCCTCCAGTTCTGCAGGCTGGAAAGTGCAGCATGTAAGTGCCAGCACCTGGTGAGTGTGGGCACCTGGTGAGTGTGGGCACCTGGTGAGTACAGGCACCTGGTGAGTGTGGGCATCTGGTGACTGTGGGCATCTGGTGAGTGTGGGCACCTGGTGAATACGGGCACCTGGTGAGTGCGGGCTCCTGGTGAGTGCGAACATCTGGTGAGTGCGGGCATCTGGTGAGTGTGGGCACCTGGTGAGTGTGGGCATCTGGTGACTGTGGGCATCTGGTGAGTGTGGGCACCTGGTGAGTGTGGGCATCTGGTGAGTGCGGGCACCTGGTGAGTGCGGGCACCTGGTGAGTGTGGGCATCTTGTCAGTGCGGCAAAGTGTCTTCTTGCTGTTATAGCAACAGGAGACAGGAGAAAGTAAGGGAGATGGTGCTGGCAGCCTCAAATCCCTTAACCTCGCTCCTGGCTGAAACACCTCTCAGTAGTCTTCACCTCCTAATGCTGCTGCATTTCCTGCATTGGAGCTATTTAATCTGAACAGAAACATTCCCCTTCAGAGCAAGTCTCTCTCTGTAAGATTCAGAAGAAAACTCACAAGGTTCTCAAAGTACAAACTTGCTGGCAAGTCTCAGGAAGTTCCAGGAAACTTACAGTGTACAGAGAACCCCTCCCTAGATAAGAGCCTGGAGGGGAGGAGCCCCATTCAGCTGAGCTGTCTGCAAGCTGTCCAAAGTTGCAGCTCTCATGCATGGATCTCTACACTACCGTGGGCTTTCTAATGATGCCATGTGTCACCTGTTCCCCGTTCTACTCACTGATTCACTGAGCTAGTGTTGGGTGAAAACATTTCTTTGGTCTGTGGCCAGTGCCCTCGCTTGGAGCTGAGTAGACGTTTGCTTCTCCTGAGGAAAGGTCACACGACTGTTTCCCACACATGACTTTTAAGTGACACATCCATACACGACAGGATAGGACTCTATTCGTGCTTCTTTCTCCATTTGTAACATGTGGACCCCATTATCTCTGCTGTCCTGTCTCTATCTCAGGATGTCCATGGAGTTTCCTGGTCATAGCAAGGACTTCACCATCTGCACACATCCCAACATCACAAGATGTTAGTGGATGACATAAATGATACAAGTCTCAAGTGCTACTAACATAGTAATTATGCCATTATAATTAGCATGTCCTCAGCTGGAAGACTAATGAGGTCAAGGTGACAAGGTGCCTCTGACAGAGAAGCTTGGCAAAAGCCCTTAGCGATGCTGAACACAGCGCTGTGTGGGGAGCAACACTGCGGGCTTGGAGTCGGAAGCCAGAAAGGAGTTCTGCGGTTATTTCTTTGATGTTTGTTTTACTGATGGGTGTTCTGCCCCACCTTCCACTGAGTGACTCAGAGCTGGGAACCAGCCTGATGTTTAAGAACCAGAATCCTCTCAGTCTCCACTCAGCCCAGTCAGCGGGGAGAGTGGGGCTATCTTCCTCCAAGAGATACTGCTCCCACCAACCACTCTCCTTCACGGAGCAGGGAGTTGGTGTGGCCTGAAGGGGATGAGGTAGGTGGTTCTAGCAGAGGAAAGGGCATGAGGATGCTGCCCTTTGCCCCCAGTGGTTTCTTATTTCTCTCTACAGACCACCTATAAATAACGAAACAAGGCCCCGTCAGTAGCCTCTCCCAATCTAGATCACTGAATCCTCACAAAACCTAAGGAAGGGAATTTTACTTTCATTACTATCACACAGGGAAGAAAGGTAGCTGCTCACAGTCACATGGGTCACAAGTGTGGAATAAGCCTGGATTCTAAATAGTCAGCTCTCACTATTCATTTAACTGTTGATTTTATAAGTATATATATACTTATATATAACACACAGGTATATACTTCATGTATTTGTATCTTTTCTGCACATCTCCCAAGATAATTTATCTCTCCTACTAAAGGAAGACATCACGATGTTTTACACCTATTGGTCTGTCTGTCTGTTTAATCTATATACCTGTGATCTGTTCAATCATTACATTAGAGCACTCTGAGTGGGCAGATCATGTCACGTGCTGAAAGCCCCACACTCTGGAATCAGCATCTTCTAGATTTATAGCCCAACTCACATATGTGAATATTCTCCATAAACTTTAATTTCTTAATACTTTTATCTCTAAAAGCTAATAACAAGCATCATGCATATTAATGGATACAATCCTACGTCTTATCTATGTACAGTGTTTATTTTGATTTTAGAAATATAGAAATACTGTGGAGTTGGAAATGCTACAACCAGGTCTGTTATCCTGGATACTTTGGAGGTCGTGGCAGGGGGCTGAAGAGGTAAAGGTCTTCCTGGCCTACAGGGTGAGTTCAGGGTCAGGCTGTGCATCAGGCTGTGATACTGAATCAAATAAAAAGTAAAATGCGGTCTGGGGATGTAGCTTAGTGTATAGCGCTTGCTTAGTGTGTGTGTTGGGGGGGGCTGGTTCAATTCTCAGTAATGTAAAAAAATAAATAAACAAACAACTGTTACACACTCAGCTCCTCTACTCTCCGGGTGGATGTCAGAGATGCCCATGCAGCTTTCATAGCAATAACCATAAAATTGCCCAGCCAGGGCCATCTTAAGCTCCGCTATTCCAAGGAAACTGTATCATGTAGGAACCTGATAGTCAGGCTAGCACCATGGTTACCAGAAGGCTTTGCTTTCCACGGTCTGCCGTGTCTCTGGGACGATGCAGGCTGCACCATCACATAGCTGTACCATCTGTGACACAGTCTAAGAAGTAACATGAGGAGGAAGAGGATGCTGTAAGTGTTGCTTCTGGAGTTAAATACCTCTGACAAGAAGCAACATGTACCACTTGAGTGCACAGCCTGTAGGCCTTCCTGGCCCTGAACATCTCCAGTGAGCTGACAGACAGCTAGAGGAAAATGGGATTTTGATGATTACTCCAAGATGTTCCTCAGGGATGAGCTTGTTTGTCTCCAGTGGGCCACTTCTAACTGTAGCTTAGCTGTAAAGCAGAGAGGGGTGCCTTTTTTTTTTTTGCAAAAAGATCTCAGAAACATCCCATTCTGTGCACTGCAGACAGACAGAATTCTCCAAATGGATGCATGACACAAAGCACTGAACTCCAATCAGAGAAAAAAGCCTTTTGGTTGAAGTTTCTCAGAATCAGAAGTCAGGAAACTCATTTTAAGAGCAGCCTGTGCCACCTCCTCACAAGGCAAACCCCAACCAGGCTTCTGTGGTTGCTTTCAATACAGCACTCAGAGGCCAAGGCTCAGAGACTGGGAAACAAGGGATGTTTGGGTCCACTGCCATTATATGGATGAATCTGGTCTCTGATAATATTTGGATACATATGATAATTAATATTAATCATCAACTTGGCAGGATCTAAAGTCACCTAGAGATGATCCTCTGGTCATTACTTCAAAGGATTTTATTGATCAGGTTAACTGAAGTGGGAAGATACATCCTACTGTCGGTGGCACCCATCATGAGTGGGAACTGGACTGAGCAACAAGGAGAAAGTGAGCTGAGCGCCAGAGTTCACCCCTCTCCACTTCCTGGCTGTGGGTGCCCTGTGAGCGGCTGCCTCCAGCTTCTGTTGTTCTAACTTCCCCACCACTGTGGACTCTGCCTTGAACCCATGAGCCAAAGTAAGTCCTTTCTTCTTTAAATGGCGTTTGTCAGGAATTTTGCCAGATTAATAAATTAACAAATGGGAAGCATTTGTAAATGTAGATAGCAGTGTAAGGGACTCCTCCTCCCCCAAACATTTGTGTTTTTTCTCTGATAAATCAACATACAAGTAAAATTCATGTAATCGTAAAGCTTTTGAGAGATGCGTGGTTTTTTACACTTTTCCGCTTTTTGGTCCCAAAGGCCTGGTGTCCAGATGAGACTTTGATCTCTTACTTCCTAGCTTCCTGGCTTGGGACTCACCTGTTTACAGCCTCAGTTTCTTCATTGGTAGAACAGGGTTATTATAACCCTGATTTTGTAAGGTTGTCCTGATCAGAATGAAGTGCCCACGAGTATCCATAACACGTTGTCTAAACACTGTGATTTCACTTCCTCTGCTGGCTCACCCCAGCTAGCTGGGACTCCAGTTTCTGCTCTGTGTGCTCTTCTTCCTGTCCTTGGAGTCTGTGAAATAGCACTCTCTCCACTCCAACCTGTCACAGGAGCGGCAGCACTCAGTAGTCCCACCCAGATCTTGTCTTCAAAACAGACTTGATAATACCACTCTGCCCTTGCTATCAGATTACCTGAAGCCATCGTCCCCCTTCACTTACACTGTGAGTGACAAGGTTAGTCAGCCCTGTTGCCTGTTTCTGAGGTGGGAGAGAATATTCTGGAAATGATGAATTGCTGCCCAAGATGTGGGTGTGGAAGCCCAGAAGTGATACTGCACAGCAGAAGTTTCTATCAGTAAGCCAGTACGTAGTTGTGTGCCTTGTGCATGTGCCTGTGTGCATGTGTGTGTGTCCTCACATGTGTGCACACACATGTGTAGGTGGACTCAGTTGGACTGGTTGCCCAGCAAACCCCAGGGATCTACCTGCCCTGACCTTTCAGAGTTCTGGAACTATAGGAATGTTTATGTAGTTCTGGGAGACAGAACTTCTGTCCTTATGCGTGTGTGGCAAGCTCTCCGCTGACTAAGTCATCTCCCCAGCCCAGTAAGGAGTTTTATTTTGGAATGTGTTGGCAAATTTGAAAAAAAAAAACAGATTTATGTCAAAAATGCATCATAAAGCAGCCCCTGGCCTGCCACAGACACTGCGTGAAGGAGATAACGCAGGTTGCTAACTGAACACCCCTTCCACGTGCACACAGGACACCTTTCTTTGGCTTGGAAGGAAGGCAGTCCTATTTCCAGCGCTCCCCAGTCCTATCAGTCTCTTCACAGGCAACTGCTTGGCAGACTCATATTTTCCGGTTCTGATATGTTAGGGCAATTTGTAGGACTGCAAATTAGAATGTGACTGGGATGGGAAGGACCTTGGCAAGCCAGTCGTTCAGAAGCTTGCATGTGCCCCTAAGCTGTCTCTGTGGCAGTGTGTGCCTCATTGCAACAATGTTTTCTGTTGGGTTCATCCATTCAATAGCAACATGCTGAGTAAGCACAAAAAGAAATATCTAATGTTATTAATTACTCACTCATGTGCCAGAACCCATACCCAGTGCCTAACACTGATTTCCTTATGGGATAATCATGATTTGAATCTGAACGGTCCTCCACTGTCTCCTCCTTTGGATATTTGACTCCCAGTGGACAGCGCTATCTTGAGAGGCTGTAGATCCTTCAGTAGGTAGGGTCTAACTGCTGGAAGTAGGTCACCAGAAATGGGTGGGTCTTTGAAGGTTATACTCAGGCATCCCTAATTCTTCCTTTCTTTCCATTTCCCAGGCAACTGGGACATGAACAGCCTCCACCACCAAGTGCCAGCACCACGGACTCAGTGGCCCCACCCTGCCTTCCTCATCATGATGAACTGAAACTCTTGAGATCGTGAACTTAAGTTTTATGTGGTCCCAGTAAAGGAAACGTGAGGTCGGCATGGCTGGAGGGTGACGACACCTGTGAGCACCGTGACAGAGACAGAGGGGAGAAAGCAAGTTAGCGTTTCACATCCAAGGAAGATGGGGTGCTGGAGTACCGGCCTAGAGTGGAAGGAAACACTGAGAGTTGAGGGTGCAGCACCCAAACAAGCAAGGTGGCACTGCCCACGTCATCTACACCATGACGGTATATGGATGAGCGCTAATCCTGAAGGGCTGCAGCGAAGCATGTCCCAGAGACCGTAAGTGTCATGCTTGTCGTCACACAACTGGTAAATGGCAGTGATAGGGTTTATACCAGTCCCACCTGGGCCTAGTTTGCTTGCAAGACGCTGTTCTTCAGGACGACAGTCACTATTGAAGTCATGGTATAGACAGCTCCCCGAACACCCGAGTGTCATTCCAGTCAGTTGGGACTGTCAACGTCTGTAAATTGTGTGTGAGTAGCCATCTCTGGTGGGCTCCCTGTAACATTTCCACTCCAGAAATTAACTCAGTCTAGTCACTCGCGTACAGACACACCCAGGGGTGTGATTTCTAGGTCGTTCTAGATCCTCTCAAGTTGACAGTCAATATTACCTGTCCTAGCTGGTGACCAGGAAGTAAACTGTGAACCTTTGAAAATTGACAGGTTCAGGCCGGGCGGTGGTGGTGGCGCACGCCTTTAATCCCAGCACTCAGGAGGCAGAGGCAGGCAGATCTCAGGGAGTTTGAGGCCAGCCTGGTCTACAAGAGCTAGTTCTGGGACGAGCACCAAAGCTACAGAGAAACCCTGTCTCGAAAAACCAAAAGAAAATTCACAGGTTCAACTCGTAAGCGATGAGGCTGGAATTCGTGGACTCCCGACTGTCTATTCTGTGTGCTGAGCAATCCTATAGGGGATGGTGAGGGTTGCTCTTTCTTCCTTCCACATCTCTTAGTTTGCATGGGGGAAGTAAAGGAGTGCTGTTGTAGAGTTGCACCCTGCTTCTGCTGAAGGTCACTCTGGCAGGCAATGCTGCTCTGGCTTTCTGTCAACTCCAGCGAGTTATTTACGTCTTTATCAACATGTCTATACGCACAGCATGCACCCATTGGCACATACGGAGCTGAGAGCTACACATTTGAGTGATGCTTATGACAACAGTCTCCCTGTTATTTTAAGAAGAAGAAGAGGAGGAGGAGGAGGAGGAGAAGGAAGAGGAGGGAGAGAAGGAGAAGACGACGACGACGAAGAAGAAGTCCTTCAGGAAATACAGTATTTTTCTCAGAATGAGAATATAAAAGTTGATATAAAGATTGGTGATGTGTAAGCTTGACATTATATAAATATATATAGGCATTGTAAAAGTCAATGGCCATTTTATTTATAATTATATTGCAGATTGCTATTTTTATATCTACATTGTCAGTGGTAACCTTTTTGTGTTCATTTCAGTCTTGGCCCAAAATGTTTGTATGACATTTTTATGTCTGTATTTTATGTCATAATATCAGGACACATGCTGTCTTGCCTTAGCCATGGTAGTAGGAGTGTCACTCACCTGTCCTTCCAGAAAGAAAGAATCCTTGTCCCCCAAGATTCATCATTCATGGCATTCTGGCTCTCAGTTTTGCATTTCTTCTTTACAGAACATATTCCTCCCCTCTTGACACCCTCACAATAGCAGTCCTGGATTGCCACATCTATCTTTCTAGAAAGCAGACCTATATTTGATTGACAGGTGAGCCACTGGATTAAAAAATTACTCTTATTGGATTCTTCCAGATTTACAAGAGTGCCCTTTCAAACTGCCCTTCTGGCTTGTGTATGAGACAGACCCTCTGCCCAGATCTGCTTTTAGGTAGACAGTGTCTCCTTTCCAATATTGACCTTCTCTACAACATCTCTCCTACTGAAGAGGCAGCAGTAGCCACAGCTGGCAGAAAGCCACCTCACGTTGCCACTAAGCAGAGAGGGAAAGAGATTCCTCTATTACATGGATGCACTTCCTCCCGGATCCACACTCTTGACAGTTCATCTTCTCTCCGAACTTATTGAAAACACACCTCCAGGTGTGTCTATGAGTTTATTTACAGAAATGTTTAAGTGAATAAGGAAACCTACCCTGAGAATGGCAACACCATCCCGCAGGCTGGCATGCCAGAAGGAATCAAAGTGAGCTGAGTGCCAGCATTCACGTTTCCCTGCTTCCGGATTGTGGCTTTGAGATGGCACACTTTTCTTGTGCTCCTAGAACCATGCATTCCCCACATGACAACTACACCTTCAGACACCGAACACACATAAGCCCTCCTTTCCCCAAGATGCTTGTGGCAGGAACTTTGTTGTTGCAACAAGAAAATTTGGCAAAGTATAACTCCTGATTCAGTCCTGGGTTGTGCTGCCCACTAGCTCTGCACCCTTTCTGAGCTCCAGTTTCTCACCAAAGACGACAGTGAAGGTTCCCAGTCTGCCACATAAAGTGAGGCACACAGAAGTCTCGTGTAAGCACAATGCATGTCTTGTTTTTCCAGAGTTTAGATCAACTGAATTGCTTGGCTAAGTCACTGGTCAGGCAATCAGCATTGTGTGTGTGTGTATGTGTGTGTGTGCACGCATATATATGTGTTTGTTTCGTGTATATATTTGCTTGTGTGTTTACATGGGTATAAATTTGCACATTTGTATTCATGCATGTGGGTGCACAGTTGTGTGAAGGCCAGAGGTTGAAGGCATTTCCTCACTCACTCTTCACCTTGTGTCTTTAAGACACAGTCTCTATATGTTCACTAAGTCAGCCAGACTGGCTCATCAGCAAGCCCTAGGTTCTACCTGTTTCCACCTTCTGTGCCACTGGGATTATAGACAATGCCTTTCTGCCCGTCTTTTATTCCTTTCATTTTCCCTATTTACCTGTATGGGGTATATATGTATCTGTGTTTAAGAGAGCATGGGCACATGCCATGGTGATGTGGAAAGATCCGAGGAAAAGTTCCTGAATCTGTTCTCTCCTTCCATCATGGGGGCTCTGGGGGTTGAACTCAGGTTGCCAGAATTTGTAACCAGTGCCTTTACTTGGTGAGTTATCTCCCTGGCATCTCGATGCCCTCTTTATGTGGGTGCTGGAGGATCTGAACTCAGGTTCTCAAGCATACATGGCAGTCCTTGACTGAATCATCTCTGTAGATGCCCTTCAATACATTTTAATCTAATTGCTGCACTAAGACTTAAACCATGGCAGAACAATGTCAGGGGGTGTGTCCATGTGGTGAGTCTCTTCCTGTGACTGCTCTCACCTTGTTTCTGGTGCGTTCACTCCATCTGCATGCCACATTTCAGACCTTTAATGATTTCTCATGAGAGAGTCTGGCCGGGACTTCTAGGGAGGGATGTCTCCCAGCTTTTGGCTTGACTGAAACAGAAGTAGCCCTAGGAGGAGAGCCCACACCAACATTCTCTGCGTTTCTCCCACACGCACACTTCAGATGGAGTTGCTGGGATTTGCCTTCTTTTCCAGGCAATGGGATGAGCACACACTCGGTGCTCATGCGAAGTTAGGCACTGTGCACATGCTCATAAATATTGCATCACCTTCCTGTGCCCACAGTCATTGAAGAGTAGAGCTATGACCATGAATAGCATGAAGCCCCTTCCTCAAAAAGTTTGAGGGTATCTCATGACAAGGCTTATAGGAATGTGTTACCGGTGGTCCCTAATTGGGTGTTTCTAGATTCTTGGTGCCTTATTTAAAGACTTGGAAAAAAACTCACACAGGAAAAGAAAATAAAGTAATGCAGTACAATTTTTTGGATACGCTGCCAAAAGACAATGGGCCACGTGAGCAGTTTCAAGGACCCTTGTTCTTGCCCAAGGTTTCCTTTTGTGGTTCCAAAATAATGAAGATCTGATAGCTTGGATAGTTGTGTTTTGATCAACAGAATCGCATTATATAAGCTTTTCTCTACTGCTCATGTCCTTTCCTATGATCCATCTGATTTTACATTATATACAGGTCCACTTACTCATAGGTAAAAGATGTCAAATAGGAGATTCCTTCAAAAGGTTCTCAGAGGACACAGTTTGTCTTTTTCTGTACTCACCCTGAAACAGTCCAGGCTGGATCAGCACCTGACATGACCAGGAACATGCATGGATAGAAAGGGGAATTATCTAGACTGCTAAAGGGATGACCTATCTCTGTTGTTTGAAGTGTGCACACAGCTCCATGCAGGTGTGGGGTCCCGTGTTGCTGACAGGTTACTAATAGCATGGTTCGGAAAGGGGTGTCTGGGTAGCCATGCTAAATGGAGTCTTGGGTTGCTAGGGTGTTTCCCATGCTCCCCTGCCTTATACCATTAGCATTTAATTTTACCCTTGAGGAAATGAGGTTCTCATTTGCAAAGGGAACTCTCTAACACTACAAAGCTGTAAAGGTTAGTGTTGCAAACCCGATGAAATCTAGAATCAACTGAGGGACAAGCCTTTGACATGCCTGTGAGAGATTATTTTGGTTTTACTAATAGACATGGGAAGATCCATGTTAATAGTGGGCAGGACCCTTACCTGGACAGAGGATCCTGAGCTATATAGAATGGAGGAAGTAAACTGAATGCCAGGAGGCATATATTTATTGCTCTTTGTCCTTGATTTTGGACTTTCCTACTATGACTGTACCTTCAACTATGAGCAAATACGAGCCCTCTCTTCCTTACAGCACTTTGGTCAGGGCATTTTGTTATAGCTACAGGAAAAGACATCCACCATCCCCACTTGTACCACGTATGAGAGAACTCCTCCAGGTCTGGCAGTTCTCTCTGCATCCCTCCTTTCCCCACCTGTACCACATATGAGAGGACTCCTCCAGGTCTGGCAGTTCTCTCTGCATCCCTCCTCTCCCCACCTGTATCACGTATGAGAGGACTCCTCCAGGTCTGGCAATTTTCTCTGCATCCTTCCTTTCCCCACCTGTACCACGTATGAGAGGACTCCTCCAAGTCTGGCAGTTTTCTCTGCATCCCTCCTTTCTCCACCATGTGCATCGCTTGTGCTGAGTCTACGTTGTCACCAGTCACCAATTCCCACTCATGCCAAAAAAGAAAAGGTCTTCAAATTTGCAGGTGCCCCCAGAAGTGTTACTGTCAGTGACTATATCCTAGCAGTGGATTAGATGTGGATTAGCAGTGGTGGTAGCCACTGTAAAAATATGGTTCAGAAAGGGGTTGGTGCAGCCAATCTGTAATTGAGGAGGCCACAGATGTCACAGATGTCAACATTTCCTGGATCTAAGCTGAGTTTTCATCTTGCAGGGTGGGTTTAAAGTTTTACATGAGGGTCCCACTGGGAAGCCAGGTTCCAGGCTTGATAATTTAAGTCCTTCTCTCATGTACCATCTGAGAAAAGGGGTGACTAAGACTTTTAGAAATTGCTATTTACATTATAGCAAGATTTAGACCGACTGGAGGAAGCCATTAGTCATCTTCTGTTTGTCTTTGCTGAACTCCTGTATCCCTTCTCTGGGACCAGAGCATCATCTTCAAGTTTCATTCCATTTTATGCTTCTTAGGCTACAGACTTTCAGACTCTGATGTTTGTCTGCCGTGTGTGTGTGTGTGTGTTTGTGTGTGTTTGTGTGATTTGTGAATGTGGAGGATAGAAGTCAACCTTGGGTGTCTTCCTTAGATATTCTCTGCCATATTTTTTGAGACATGGCATCTCACTGGAACCTGGAGCTTGCCTACCAATCTATGTTGGCCGGTCAGCAAGCTCTGAGGATCTCTAGTGTCAGAACCAGAGCACAACTAATCTTTCTGATCCCTTATTTAGATTTTTCAGCCAGAGGCCAGAGGCCCAGTTATCTCAAGGGAAGGAAGGGTACTGCAAGGCCTTTAAGCTCTGGTCTTGCTTGGAGAGTGTGTGCAGCAGAGAGAGACACCTTTGAATCTGAGTCTACCCCTGTTAGAAGGCTTTCTAGAACGATGCGGGGAAGAGTGCCTGCCACGTACGCTCTCATCTTGGCAGTGCAGAGCTGAGCTGGTCTTTGAAAACAAAGATCAAAGGCAGAGACTCTGACTTTCAGATGTTGTTTCAATCTCTGGCATTCTCTCCACTAACTGCAGTTTGTGCACTTTCTCCTAAAAGTTAATTTAGCAACGACTTTACTTAGTGAGATGCTTGCCTATTTGGGTTCCGTGTGAGAACACAACCAGATGAAATTAGCATGGCAGGCACTTGACAGTTTCTTTATTAATTAGGCTGCTTTATTTAGCAGACACTTTCCCTATCATTCCCACTCTTGCATATGCAGAGTAGTCAACCACTTATGTGTTGTGAATTACAGAGTGTGGGATGGGATGGGTGCCTCATCCGGAAACAGCTCCCTGCAAGCAGTCGTCAGCCTAGCATTTTTGCAGGTAAGTTTCTATGGACTTAGCCAGGGAAAACAACCTAGGAGTGTGCTTTTTGGAGAGAGCCAACCCTTTCCCTTGTCCAGCCTCTTAGTTGGTCTGATAACCCTTTCCTCATCGGAATTGTTTTCCCGACTTGGTCATCTGGCTGTTGTGTGGATTCTTGAAGTAGTCAGGGATCCCTGCTTTGGGTAATTGACACCACTGGTTGGAAATTTCTGTGTTTTGGAGAGCTCCAACAAGCTTTTCTTTGTTTCTAAATATCTGAAAAATTAAAACAAAACAAAACAAAACAAAGCAAAACCCAAGACTATTGGAAGGGCTCAGAGCTCTCTGTTCTCAAGATGGTTTTACTTGAAAGGCCCACATTTCTTCATCTATTCTTAATTCAAATTAATAGTTACCACCACCCTCCTCTCTAGGAAATCCGAGCTTTCCTTCTCTGGAGACTTCTTTTTAATTTTAAATGTCCTCTTAACAGTTGATGCTCTCTCATCTATCTTTAAATCAAAATTCAGAGCCATCACTTGATATCACTTTCATTAACAAGTTCTTTTGAGTATGAAATTCCTTGAGTATATGACATAATCCTTGTTTTAGCTTACCTCCACCTATATCCATGCATCCCTTTGTCATCTATCCATCCATCCATCCATCCATCCATCCATCCATCCATCCATACATGCATCCATACATCTATCCATCTATTCATACTCTTTTTATTCATGTATTTTCTATGTATTCATCTACTAACAAAGGTATTTTCTTTAATTTTGATCAAGGATAGAAATACAGAGATTTGTTCTCTGCCTGGGGTCACTTAAAAGCTGAGGAAAAAGACTTTTGTTTTAAAGAAACAAAGCCCATTTGCAAGCCCCAATTGCTATCTGCCTTCCAGTATCACTGGAGATCCTACTCTTGGCAGAATCTTCATAGGAACCATATCTGAAGAGCACTTTGGAAATTTGCTTCTCAGACAGACAGCCCTTGAGTATAGGGTAGAGCTTAAGGGAACGGGATGGTGCTAATCATCCAGCATATCCAGCAGCAGCTAGAATGGGCCACCCCTTTGCCTTCACAGCATCCATAAACAACCTCCATAGAACAATAACCCCAATCTGCTCCTACCTAAGGACCCCCTCTCACTAGAAAGGTGTTCTCATTCGGTCTCTGACAGAAGAGTGACAGAGTCCTAATAGTAACAGCACTGAGTTCCAAATGATATGTATGGCCCTAGTGTATCAATCATAATTTTTCTTTAGTGTATTGTCACTTCAAGACTAAACCATCACCAAGCATATTATATAAAATCAAAGTGAGTAAAAGGCTAGAAATCTGGTTAACACAGACGCACACACACATATCTTATGTGTGCGTGCGTGTGTATGTGTGTGTGTATCAACTGTTCCTCAGGTGCCATGTACTTGTTTTTTGAGACAGAGTCTCTCACTGGGTTAGAATTAATCAAGCAGGCTAGGTTAACTGGCTGGCAGTCTCCAGAGATTTGCCTACCTCTGCTCTCTGACCCTCCTGAACTAGAATTACAAGTACATGCTACCACACCCTGCATTTTCATGTGGTTTCTAGGAACTGAACTCAGGTTCTCAGTCACTTTATTGACTGAGATAGCTCCACAGCCTAATCTTACTCTTGCTACTGAAATGAACCTCATTTTAAGAAACCATGTTTCACAGAAGTGATAGTTTAGAAGTAAAGACATTCAGGGCTAATGATTCATTAAAAGTGTTAGGGTCACAGGGGTCAAATCCCAATCTAAAAGAACTCTATTGAAGTGAGGCCAAACTGATGGTTCTTCATTAGAAGGAACCCAATATAAACACCAGGTACATGGTTGCTTCTCTAAGCCATGATGTGTTATGACATGATTTCCCTTTCTGAAAGGAAGGGCATTTGAAAATGGTAAGAGCCAGTGGAAGTCCTTATTGATGAGTTGATATATAACTTCAATCTATGTCCAATCAAGAGACTGCTGGATAGGCACTGAGACATTTCAGGAAAGAGGCTGACTTGTTCAGACCCTAGTGTCTTTGTTTTGGTTACTGAGAGTGATTTGACAACTGTTCTTAAGGAAACAGCCACTCAGGACACAAATGTCTGCCTACTCTGTGCTCCTTCTGTGATCCATCTTACTTAGAAATCCTGATGCCAGTTCTGTGGCCACTCCCAAGCCTTCACTCATCTAGCCTAGCGATGGGGTATGGCCAAAGATTCACTAGAGACCTCTGGAGTGTCTTCTGGTCTATCAGCTTGTAGTACTACCTAATGGTAGTGCTATCTGACGTAGTACTCAAATTGATTTCACAGCCCGACCACATGTTTTAGGTAGCAGCCATGGAACAGACTGAGCAAGAGCATGACTGAGGATGGAATAAAAATAATTGATATATTCTGATGAGACCGGTGTTTCAAACTCAACTTTGTGCTTAGCTGTGTTTGCTTAAAGTGGCTGGTCCTCTTCCAAGGAGACACTGTGGTGTCCTCACTGGGATGCTTTACCTATCAGGGACTGGGAATGACCTCATGTTCCTTCTCACTGTCTTCAGACTCATCACTGGGTGGAACGCAGCAGACCTCAGAGACATAAGAAATAACTACTGATAGTCTCAGCCATTCATTGTCAAAAGGCCTGACTTCAAGGTGGTTTTCTGCAAGGCCCAATTGTGCCGCATCTCACCTGTTGGCTGCAGGAATAGAATGACTCTTTATGGAAGGTTTAAGAAGAAATAATGCTGACCAAGAGTCTGTGACATGTAGTGTCTGCCCTTTTTGTGTACTATAAGGGTAGCTTAGGGTAGTAGAAAGAGTGGCAAGCATGGGTAAGATTCCTCAGCACAATACTGAAATGACAGAATGCATAGTTAAAGCAAATTAAGTGAGGAAGGACTCATTTTGCTTACAGTTTGCCGTCCTTCATGGTGGGGAAGGAATGGTGGCAGGCGTGATGTGGAAGGTCCTTCTGTATATGCGTTGCTTTTATTGGTTAATGAATAAAGAAGCTGCTTTGGCATGTGATAGGGCATAGCAGAGCTAGACAGGAAAACTAAGCTGAATGCTGGGAGAAAGTAGACAGAGTCAGTGAGGCACCATGTAGCCACTTCTGAGGGAGACAGATGCCTAGGAACTTTAAAGGTAAACCATGAGCCTCATGGTAAAATATAAAATAATGGGAATGGGTTAGTTTATGATATAAGAGCTAGCTAACAATATACTTGAGCTATTGGCCAAGCAATGTTTTAAATAATATAGTTTTTGTGTAATTATTTTGGGTCTACTAGCTGCGAATGAATGAGCAGCCTCCACCTACAGCAGGAGCCTGAGGCAGATGCTAACACTCTGTCCACAGTCAGGAATCAGGGAGATGCATGCTGGTGCTCAGCTCACCTTTTGTTAAGTCCAGGACCCCAGACCATGGGACAGTGGCCTTCACAGTTAGGGTGCTTCTTCCTGCCTCAATTATCCCAGTCTATAAGAGCCTTCATGGTACCTTGAGAGGATGGTCTCCTAGGTGATTTTAGAACCTGTCAAACTGGCAACAAATATTAGCCATAATGCACCAAAAAAGACCATTAGTGGAAACGTAAAGGCTGTGAGCACAAGAAGGGTGGTGACTGTGGGAAAGGGAGAAGGAGGTTTCTATGAACTAGCTTGTTGGGAGTTTATGAATGTTTTAAATAAAGTATCTTAAACTGTACAAAAGTCTTACAGTTATTCTTATTTGGAAAGGCAGTTTTCAAGGTCATAAAAATATAGTTATTTCCTTATATGAAGCTTTTGTTCTGGTCAAAATAAGTTCCAAAAAAATTAATAAATTTCTAAAGATTCCCTGAAAGCTGTCAAAAATTGAGCTCTCGTGTACAAGGAAGCAATTTTCTATGGGATTTGCTAGAGTAGTTTTTGTTTATAGAATGCTGAAGTCTCTCTTGCCTGAAGTCTTTCTCTTGCTGATATGTTTTCTCCTGGGCATGAAATGTGTTCCAGCAGAAGCCAGAAGAGTGATGAGACCAAGGGATGAGGGAGACATATATGCTCGCTGAAAGGTTTTGACAAAGTGTCTGGATGGGGCATCTGATATTAACTGCGAGAGCACAATCACGCCCTTATTTCTCCTGGCCATGCAGAGAAACAAGTCCAAACATCCCCCTTGGTGTGACTGCTGAAAAGTGAGCTCAATGAGCAAGATCGGGAATTTAGTATTGGGAGAATGTGGATGTTCTTGGCACCTAGCCTTAGAATTTCTGAATTATGAATGATGTATTCATGATTATTTCAGATTAATATTTTTACCTTAAGTGTACCAACAGAGGGAATGATATAGCTATACGAACGTGGATTCTGATACAGTGATTATAAACCAACTCAGCAATATCTTCAAGAATCCTCTACACCAAGAAAAAAATCCACATTTTTTTTTATATACAGAATCCAGAAAAGAGTAGGTGAGTTTCTTGATCACTGTTTTATTAATGTGAGGAGACACCATGACCAAAGCAACTTCGACACTAAAGCTTTTAATTGAATGCTTGCTTGCAGTGTCAGAGGGTTTGTCCATGATCATCTTGTAGTGGTAGCAGGCAGACTGGTTCATTTAATGGAGAGGTAACTGAGACCTTAATCTGATCCATACGATAAGATGGAGAGAGATAAAGGGAGATACTAGGCCTGGTGTGGGCTTTTGAAGCCTCCAAGCTCATCCCAAGTAACATACACATGCTCTAATAAGGCCACCCCTCTGAATCTTCCCAAAACAGTTCAGTACCTGGGGTCCAAGTGTTCAAACACATGAGTTTATGGAGGACATTCTTATTCAAGCCACAACAGTGTCAAGTCTTCTTTAAAAAAATAGAATAATCTCATTGTGAAGCGCGCGCGTGTGTGTGTGTGTATGTGTGTATTCTTACATACATGTGGAGGCTACAGATCAACCTTGGATGACTTACCTCAGGTGCCCCATATATCTTTCTTTTTAAGACAGAGTCTCTCATCATCCTTAAATCAAAAATCTGCTGATTCAGCCAGGCTGGTGGGGTAGTGAGACCCGAGGACTCGCCTACTTGCGCCTCCCTTCATCTAGGATTATAAGAACATTACACCATGCCCATGATTTCTGGGGATCAAACTCAGGTCCCAATGATTGTGTGGCAAGCACTTTATTGACTGAATTATTTTCCCAGCCCATCAGTGGAGGAGCTTTTCATCAAAGAAGCAGCCCCATGACTAGGCAGCACCATGGCTTCAGGTCTGGAGATGGAGTCTATCAACAATAGAGAGCCATAATAGCAGAGGTGAGGATGGCTCTGGCAGTTGAGATAGGTAGAAATGAAAGGTGCAAGGATAAGTTTTCTCGGGAAACACATGAGGAGAGCAATGCATTGATGTAGGCAGGTCTTCTATCTATCTGTTGCTTTCATTGGTTAATTAATAAAGAAAACTGCTTGGCCTGATAGGTCAGAACGTAGGTAGGTGGGGAAGACAGAACAGAATGCTGGAAGGAAGAAGGCAGTGAGACAGATGCTATAGCTCTCCTCTCCAAGATAGATGCAGGTTAAGATCCTTCCTGGTAAGCTACCACCTCATGGTGCTACACACATTAATAGAAATGTGTTAATCAAGATGTGAGAGTTAGCCAATAAGAGGCTAGAACTAATGGGCCAAGCAGTGTTTAAAAAAATACAATTTGTGTGTTGTTATTTCGGGTATAAAGCTAGCCGTACAGGAGCTGGGCGGGAAAGCAGCCCGCTGATCCTTCTACAATGCATGGTCTACCTGGGCAGCAGGCTAGAGTGGGAGGTGCTAATCTTTACTGTGAGTAGGTCCTGAGATTGCTTCTGCAACTACATCTGTGAGGGTGGAGTTAGAGCATCATAGCAATGTTGTCAGTATTGTTAAACAATCAAGAATAGGCTCAGGAATTACACCACTGGGTGTCTCTGAGGTACAAATGGCATTGCCCTTGGTGGTTAATATTGATTATTTACTTGACTGGGTCTTGAATAGCATCCGAGACAAACTCCTGGGCATGTTTGTGAGGGAGTTTGCAGATTCACTTAGAGAAGGTGGAAATGCCCACCTTACATGTGTTGGGTCTGTTCTGTGGACTGAAGGCTCAAACTGCTTGAGAAGAAGTGAGGTGAGCACAGCATCCATCTCTCTGCTCCCCAGCTATGAGTGCAGTCTGACCAACTGCTTCCTGCTCCTGTTGCCATGACTTCACAGCCATCACTGACCACACCCCCATCCTACTCCTGTTGCCATGGCTTCACAGCCATCACAGACCACACCCCCATCCTGCTCCTGTTGCCATGACTTCACAGCCATCACAGACCACACCCCCAACCTGCTCCTGTTGACATGACTTCACAGCCATCACTGACCACACTCCCAAGTGTAAGTCAGAAGAAACCCGGTCTTCCAAGGGCTCTTGTCAGGTATTTTATCACAACTGTGGTCTAGTCTTTCCTTATCCCCATGCCTCCCTTTGGAATCGTAATGTTTACTTTGTACCACTGTGTATTGGAAATGTTTAACCCACTTTTTTATTTCACAGGGCTTATAATTAAGAGTTTGCCTTGAGTTTCTGAGCACTTTGGGCATTTGAACAGTATTGGGACTATTAAAGACTAGAGGGACTAAATGTATTTTGCATCATCAGATGAAAAATGATACCTTGGGGCTAGGGTGGAATGTTACTATTTAAAGGGATGATTTGGGGTGTCAAGTTTACAAGGGATAGATTTGTGATGATTAAGCTTTGTTGCCTCCTTGACTGGATTTACAGTCATCATGTAAACACATCCCTGGGGATATGTTTCAGGTGTTTGCCAAGAGTTTTCACGGAGGAAGAAAAACTCACTATTTCATGACATGGGTCTTGGATTATATAAAGAAAAGAGATCTTGAATTGCACCTGAAGTTGGGGAGACAGCTCAGCAGAAAAAGCTTTTGCCAAACAAGCTTAAGGATAGGAGTTTGGATCTCCAGTGCCTATGTAAATGCCAGGTACGTGTGGAGGCTTATCTGTAATCTCAGCAAACAGGAAGTGAAGAGAGGAGATCCTCAGAAAATGCTCACTAGATAGAGTAGTCAAATGGATGACTCGGGGTTTAAATGGGAGATCTTGCTTCAGCACATAAGGCGGAGTGTGATCAAGGAAGGCACTCAGTGTCAGCTTATTCCTTCTACGTGCATGCTCACACATGTGGAACTACATTCATTTGAATATGCATTCACATGCATATGACATTGCAGAAAAAGTGGAGATAATGCGTCAGGCATCGGCATTCTTTTGTCTCTGTTTCCTGAATGAATGTGATATGGGCAGTCATTTCAGGCTTCTGTTGCCATGACTTCTTCACCATGGTACACCAAACTGTGAGCCCAAACCATTTTCTCCCTTAAGTTGCTTTTCAAATACTTTGGCAGAGCAATGGAGAAAGTAACTAATACAGTCTCTGTGTGTAGATATCTCTTCTTCCTGATGGCCCTTCCATGATCGTTGAAAACCATTATCATTTATTAGAGCAGAACACAATTAATATTTAAGGTGTCAACCTACCAGAAATTAACTTCTGTTGAAGGAAACTCATATTTGCAAAGTTTGCAAGAAATACAGACTCCAGAATATCTTTTGTTTCTCTCTATAATTTTACATGTGCTAAATTGCATTCTTCCCTAGTGGCTATGGGGAATTACCCACAACTTGTATTCTAATTTGTGTGTATCTCATGAATATAATCCCAATCTACTGGGCATATTTATCTATGGATTGTCAAGAAGATGGCTTATATTTAGTTATATTGTCTAACTGATATCAATAATACTGATCTATACAGAGTTTTGATGAATAAAATAAGTACAAAAAGATGCTACCCAAATCAGGGGCTATAAGTTTCCATTAAGAACTGTCTTGGAGCACAGCTTAAGAAAACAGCTGCATTTTCCCCAGCTGCCAAATAGTCATATACTATCAACTGGCATAAAACTTCAAAAATAGCGTTCGATCAGATCAGGTGCCTTGCTAATGGGTTTTAAGATAAACTATTCACAGAAAAATACAACCTTATTTACTATGACACGTAGCCAGCTCTCTGATTTGTTGAGCCAAGGTAAATAGCGCAAAGCAACTTAATTGTGGTGGAGAGGACGGTGATTAACTCTCTGGACAAATTCTTGCCTCAGTTTTACTCGCCTTTGTGCAGACGCCACAGGAAAAGATTCCTAACTGGCCAGGGCTACAAAATCTCAACTAACTTCTTAGGTCCGAGAAAGAGTTACAAGTCTCCCTTCTTATGGTCGAGGGTTACACACAGGACAGAAAGATACATTTTGAGATTTAAAACACATCTAATGTCACTGTGCCATGTAGAGTGACAGTAAGTCCGTCTGCTGCCCTGCTGTGCAGGGGTTGTGTGCTCTCTGAGGACACAGAGCTCTTTGTAAACAGTCTCCAGTCCCGGAAAGCCCAGCTTTTATAACCGCCAACCCCAAAATGTTTAAAAAGCTTATACACTTAGAAGTATAGAATATAGCATACAATTTCCTTATTTTTCTTAGTCTCCTTAATAGTTTAGTTTTAGAAGACTACTTCTACAGATAACAAAAGCCTTCTTATGCAGCTGTGGTTGCAGCTCACTAACCAGGAAGCTGACTGAAAAAAATGCTCTTTTTTACTATATGACAACTTATCTGAATTTATTGCTTAGAACTGTAGAGAGGACTTTGTTTCTTATCATTGACTTCAGAAACAATATGTCACCTTCAGATGTAGTGCCTGAAGGATTCTGTGGGTCTCTGTAAGCCATGAAGAACAAAGAGAGCTGGGCAGAAACTTGAGGACATGAAGAGAGAACCATCATGAGAGAAGGGTAGTCTCGTGTGTATGTGAGAGGGGTAGAAGGAAGGCATCAAGAGTAAAGGTAGAACAGGAGTGAGAGATAGAATAGAGAAAGCAGTGAATGTACTAAAAGAACACCATGAGAGCAACACTGAGAGAATGAAGAAGAAATTCATCAAAATAGGTGTGAGAATAATTTTTCCTAACTCTGTCAGATAGAAGTTAAGCTTACGCCAACCCCTTTGGATTCCTTTCAAAGCCCTGTGCTGTGGAGGCTGCTCTCCTCCCCTCTCCGCCTGCCCCCACACAGCAGCACATGATGGCTTTCTCTAAGGTTCTAAGAGAGCTGGGCATTGAGTGACAGATTGCAGGTGTATGTATGTGGGCATGGCCTATAATGGCTGGATTTGGATTCCCTTTATTTAGGTTAGGGCTTGGAAGACTTACCTTAGTGGTCATGTTGAAGAACATGGGTCACTGCCTCAGTGGAACTGATAATAATTCTCAATGATTTCAACTGCTTTTTCAAAATGAATGCCATGTTTGTGGAAACAGATAGTTGGGGAAGCACTTGGTACATAATCGAGAGAACCTTAGTAGCATCTGTGAAAAGAAAGCTCGGCATGGTAGCATGTGCTTGTACTCCCAGTGCTGGGGAGATGGAGACAGGTGAGTTCTAGGATTTGTCCCTAATTGGTGGCCTCCAGGATCCAGTAAATGACCTGACTTAAAGCACAAGGTGCAGTACACGTGACAGGAGCAGCATCTGTTTTCCTCTAGCTTACATACACAACTTACGGAGTCTGGTTTGCATTGCTCTCACTGAATTACCTTAAATTGTAATAGCTAATGTGGATGCTGGCAGCAACCTTTCCTCACTTTGATAAAGACAATATGAGCCCGGAAATGCTTTATTTCCTGCTGAAGATGAGCAACATGTTCAAGCATCTCTTGCTTTGAGGGAGGTCTTGGGCATCCTGTTCTCACCATCCCATCAAGAAATGAAGATAACGTGGAGAGCTTATCAAGATCTGGTACCAGCACAACATTGTCTGGGGAGTGCTTGAATGCCTTTGCTTCTAGCACAATTACATTGCGAATGAGCCAATTGTGCGGAAGATGTAAAATGTTTCTGAGTGGATTTCTCATCTTGACAAACTCTTCTACTAACCACCAGGGAGTACTGAGCTCTTTAGCAGTTGAAGGGAGCCGGCATTAAGGATGAGAAGTTGGGGCACTAACAGCCTCAGCTCTCTGCACTGCTCTCCACGGCACTGGTATGATTCACAGAGCTGCTCTCCACACATCCCAGTACCCCTGGCCTGCTTATGTGTGCCTTCTGTGTCCACCCTTCCAAGCCTTACATTTTCTCTTTCATCCATATAACATTTCTGAATGTTAGACATTTAATTGCTTTTCTTATCACTGTCCTGTGAGCTCCAGTCAGTTTCTATGGACACTGGAGCTTCCAAGATCCCCCGTGGTTTATAATCCCCAGAATTTGGGTTCAGAGAGATGTCTTGGGGGTGTGTGCTCTTCCGAGCTCATTCAACAACACTCCTCAAGATGCAGGGTATGAGCACACACACAAATAGCCCCAGTTCCCATCTGGGACTAATAAGTACCACTGGTTGCCAGGTATTTTGCTATGCCCCGGGAATATAGATATGAAAACGTCCTTGCTATCCTTGACGTGCTGTGTTTGCTTCCAGACACAGAAGGATGCACCGTCATTGGATCTGGAGGAAGGAACAACTCACTCCTCTTGCTCCTCTTGCATCCATGTAGTCTCTTCTAGGATTCTGTCTTAGGTAGTATAGGACTTTCTTAAATGGTTGCTTCTTAAAATTCTCTCTCTCTCTCTCTCTCTCTCTCTCTCTCTCTCTCTCTCTCTCT
>JABTXL010021306.1:5566948-5577440 GCA_025134845.1 Neodon shergylaensis | reverse complement strand
CTCTCTCTCTCTCTCTCTCTCTCTCTCTCTCTCTCTCTCTCTCTCTCGTGTGTGTGTGTGTGTAAGTCAAAGGTTAGTGTTAGGTAACTGGACGCCTTCTCAATTGCTTATCTATCTCAATTTCTGGAGACAGTCTTTCACTGAACCCAGAGCTTACCAATTCCTTTGGACCAGCAAGTCCCAGGTTGCAGTGCTCTACATTCCCAGTGGTGGAGTTACAGGCATAGTTGCTGCACCCAGATTTCTTTTTTACATGGATGCTGGGAATCCAAACTCTGGTCCTCCTGCTTAGGTGACAAGCACTTTCTAGACTGAACTATCACCCTAGTCCCAAAGTAGGTTGCTTTGATTAACTTCACAGTTCTCTGAGGTTTGATGGTGAGAACAAAAGGTCTTTGACTATAGGGATTCAGAGTGAACTTACTGGTGGGAAGCAAATAAGGTAGAATATTTTCTCAAAATCCCTGTTTGAATGGCTGATGACACATTTTTAAAGATTTTAAAAAGAGTGGTCTATGCTTGCGGAACCATGTATTGCATTTACAAAGATCTCGAGGTAGATATCTTTGGACTCAAACCCTGACTGTCATCCTTGGATGCTGCACAGAACACATCTACACTTCTACACCGTACCTCAGTGAAACAGGGAATTCCTGAGACACTGTTTTCCCACCCTCTGGAGAGCACCACACAGGTGCATCTATTATTAGGAAAGAAGGATTTTAGAAGTGACAACCAAGTTCACTTTCCACAATCACCTAATATAGCATTTAAAGCAATAATTTGCTCAAACACATTTTTACTACTTGCTTGAAAAGTTGTTGATAAAGATATTTTCAAGTGGTAATGAGAACATTATTACATTTCTCTGTACAGGTTAAGCTGTCCTAGTTAGAGACAGGAAAAGAAGGAGGTAGCTTGGAAATACCATCTTCCAGGGGAGGAAGGATTGTAGGAGTCAGAGGGGTTGAGGACACCGTGAGAACAGGACTCACAGAATCAACTAAGTAGAGCCCCTAGGGGCTCATAGAGACGGAAGCGGCAATCAGGGAACCTGTGAGGTTCTGACCTAGTAACTCTGCATGTATGTTATAGTTGTGTTTTTGTGGAACTCCTAACAGCGAGAGTGATGCCTCTGACTCTTATTCATACTCTTGGGACCTCTTTTTTCTCCTGGGTTGTCTTGCTCAGTCTTGATGTCAGGGTTTGTGCCTAATCTTATTGCATTGTTGTAGTAGGAGCGGCCGGGGCTGCGTCCCTAGCACCCCAGCCGCCTGGCTTAGCTTATGCCCCAAAATAACAACACACAAACTGTATTCATTTAAATACTGCTTGGCCCATTAGCTTTAGTCCTTACTTGCTAATTCTGATATCCCGATCAACCCATCTCTAATAAACTGCAGCACCGGTCTTACCGGGAAAGATTTAGCATGTCTGACCTGGTGGCTGGCTGCATGTCTGCCCTGGAGAGCGCTGCATGATCTCTCTGCTCCAGAGCGCAGAGCTGTCTAGTCTGAGCTCACTTCCTCTTCCTCCCAGTATGCTATTCTGTTTATTCCTCCCACCTATGTTTTAACCTATGAGGGCCAAGCAGTTCCTCTATTACTTAACCAATGAAATCAACAGATTGATATGACACTCCCACATCATTGCATCTTGTTATGTTGTGTTTGATTGATATCCCTGGGAGGTCTGCTCTTTTCTTAAGGGAAATAGGAGAGGAGAGGATCTGGGGGAGAGGGTAGGTAGTAAGGACACGGGAAGAGTGGAGGGAGGAGAAACTTTGGTTGGGATGTATTCTATGGGAGAATAATAAAAAAACAAAACGAAACCAAAAATATTCTCTTCCAAGAATTCTGAAATTCTTCCTTCACCAACTAACTCATAGCACTGGGATGGACAGATGAGTGGGCCCACGGATGCTGTCCAGAGAGCCTGCCATGTCTCACAGGTGACTGTCTGAATATTCTGAGCTTGCTTCTGTGAACAACAGCAGCTTGTCCTAGGCTTTGGTAAGGCGGAAGCAGAAAGACCTCCCATACTCTAGTGCACTCTTTCCCCCTTTTCCTCTCCCATTGGGGCTTTAAAGGGAATGTGGAGGACAGATAAAGATCATCAGGATGGACAGAGGTGAAATGTCGTGTGATCCTTTACTCTTGGACACATTCACATGTAATAAACATACTATGCAAACTGGGGGAGGAGACAAAGTTCTCCTCCCACAAGGCTGTCACATTGCTCTTTCCTCGAGAGAGAGCCCATTTAAAAAAATAATTAGGGTTAAGCTATGTAAAGCCCACTTAAAAATTTATTTGTGGCTTTGAGGATTAAACCTAAAGTCTTGAGAATGCTTGCTAATATTTTACTACTGAGCTATCCCTTGTCTCATTAGCCATTTTTCTTTTTAATTTACTTTTTGAGAGACTGTCTTATGTATTTCAGGGTATCTTCAAAGTTGCTAGGTAGCCGAGGATGACATTAAACTTTTGGTCTTCCTATATCCACCTCCCAAGTGCTGGGATGCAGGTATACACCACCACATCCCATTTGTTCAGCGCTGAAGATGAAACTGTGCTTGCTAGCCATTAGCAGTCCTTCCACTGAGGGACAAACTCAGCCCTCTTTTTGACTCTAGAACCTCTCTTGAAGTTGTACTTCTTGACAAAAGATAGGAATAAGGATAGTTAATTTCACCCGATAATCTTCAGCCAATGTGAAGTTCAATCTGATTATAGACATTGCATTTCTGATGCCCTGATCATGATGGAATAACCATGGGGCCATTGCACATGCATAGGAAGAAACTCTTCCCAGCATCCCCTGGTGCGAGACCTATGGGAAACAGTGATCAGCGAGCACCAAAGGCTGGAGAAGCAGGATTCGGGTACTTGGGAAACCTCACACCTCTGGTGGGTAAGCAGTGGTAATCAGACTCTGCTCACATCAGGTGCAGCAAATCAACATAAGAAGGGACAGCTAGGTACCTGCTCCATCTCTTTGTGTTAGGAGCTTTTCTTGGCATCTTATGAAGTGTGGCTTACTTACTCCAACACTGGGACTCTAGGTGCTTTTGCTGGCTGGGGTGAAAATGGCTGTGTCTGTTTGGGGGTGGGCATGGCTAGATACTTTTAAATTTAATTTTTAATAATTGTTTAGAGACTTTCATACATGAGTCCTGTATTTAAATCATTCCCACTCTTTGCTTTTCCACCTTTGACTCCTCCCATCTTTTCTTACTCCATCTCCCTCTCAGATTCATGACTTCTTTGATATTCACAGACACACTCACACACACACATACACTCAAACACACATACACTCTCTCACACACACACTCATGCATACACTCTCACACTATCTCACACACACTCACTCATATACACACACATGCACACTCACACACTCACACACACGCACACTCATATGCCATGTTGAATCCATTTAGCATTGCTTGGATGTTGAGGGTGGCCCTTTTGGGATTGGATAACCTATCAGGGGGCTCGTCCTCTGAGAAGATTGATTCTCTGTCTCCCAGCAGCCATTAATTGCTCACTGCTCTTCATCTGGGGTGAGCCTTGTGAGATTTTCTCCATGTATTTTGTTATGTCAGCTGCCATTGTTATTGTGCAGGCTCAGTTTAGGAGACCGTAGTTTTTAATCTCATGAATGCAAATTTCATCAGTGCTGCGCTATTATAATTAGGGTCTGTTGTGTAGTTGTTCCCTCTGAATTGAAACATCCCATCCTTCATTGAGTCTTGTTATGATTCCAGATGTATTAAAGGCCCAGGAAGTGAATAACCCACAAGTCTCAACAAGTTCCTGAAACTTAAAAGATTTAGCATTCCTCTTTTCAAGGTCTCCTCAGCAGTACCAATTGATGTAGAGCAGATTTTCTTACCACCGAGTGGCCTGTGAATAGTCCAGGTAGCTCCAAGGTTGTAACTTCCATGTCACCTATTCTGGGGTGGATTTTCTGCTGATACAGCTATCTTTGACTGTCATGTCACCTGTTCTGGGTTGGATGTTCTGCTGATACAGCTATCTTTGACTCACCCATGCTTTGTAAATAAGCCCAACATATCCACTAGCTTGCTAAGTTGGACTTTAGTTTTCCATTGGTGTCCTATATGGGGCGAATATGTTTGTTAATGTCTTGCCAGGAAAAGTCACACAAAAGTGTCTTCCCTCTGGGCCTGATGCTGATAGAGACTAGATTCCGATTTTGTCAAGAAGGCACAGTCTTAGTCATCAGGCGTGGTGCTACTCGCCACTTTGCAACATCCTTGAGTCAGGGGATCTGCTCCTTCGTTTCATCCTTGGGTTTTGGAGTGCATAATTTCTGAGTGGGGTGAAGGGGCTGTGTCTCACTGGCTTCCTCTAGAGTCAGTCTGTCCAGTCTGTTTGTCTCACATATGCCTTGGTGACCATCTCTTGCCCACAGGACCCTGGAGAAATCTCTGCTACACCAACTCTTATGGGGAAGCCACAGTGACATCTGGCCTGCCTAGTCTGACGGCGGGAGGTGCACAACACTGGTGTGAATCTCCTAGGGCTCTTAAAAGTTCTCCACTTGCTCAGTTCCTTTCTGAGATTCTCCAGATATTTACTATGAACCTGATTTAGATATGTTCTATTAAGTTGATCAAAAGAAAGCAGTAGAGATGAGATTTCAGACAGGGGAAGGAGCAGAGAGAGAGAGAAGAGAGCGAGGAAATGAGGAATAGGAGCGGTGAGGAGAGAGAAGGGAACGTAATTAGATGAAATAAAGAAGTGAGAAACCATGTTTTAGAAAAAGAGCCAGCCAGGATGGGCAGCTGGGACCTTGAGACTCATATATCTTCTCCTTTGTATCCCCCCCCTTGTGTTTCTGCCAGGGTGGGCACTTCCAGTAAGGGTGTGTGATCTTCTCAGAAGCTGTTTACCCAGAATTCAGTGCACTGTAAATAGATGTATAAGGTGTAGAGCTGTACACAGGGAGTTAGACGCTGCTAAAGTTGTATAGTTCCATAGGATGATGGCTAGGAATTGCATTCTCCCCTGGGGAGGGAGTCAAGCATTTGTTTTAACATGACCATGCCAGTCTACTATTATCACCTAACGTGTTTGCCATCCTAGTCAGGAGCCTGAGCTGGTCCATCGGGATGCTGCAGCTGGGAACCTCCCCCTCCATCCTGACCACAACTTGACTTCCGGCATTATCTTTACATCCTGTTTCGTGCATCTGAGCAGGCTCCTATTGTATTTTGTGTCCTAGTTTCAAGAGCCCATTGAACAGGCTTTCCTGGTGCTAACTTCCTGTGCAACAATCCCAGTTCCCTTTCTGTGGATGGATCAGCTCACCTTGCTCTGAGCTCAAGCCCGACATTGGGGATTTTCCCTATGGGATCTGTTAGCTATCATCTACCAAACATTCTTTCCTCAGACCCTTATGCACAAAGGCTTCCTGTCCCTCATGACCTGCTCTGAATGTTGAATATGCCTGTGTTCAAAGAAGCCTTTTCGGGAGCATGAGCTGGTCTGTTCAAATTGAAAAGACAGAGACAGCTGGGTTCTAACCTATATTTTGGGGACGTTGAGCAAGGACTTTGCTGGCTCTCTGTGCCTTCCAGACAAAGCTGGCATGCAACAGAGGGCTACCCCCCACATTCTGCTTTGATGTGTGACTTGTAGCAGGCAAGGCAAAGGGTGGGAGAATCTCTTTGGCTGTGAATCTGCTCCCTGGCAAACGGAACCAAGTGTGGCTTCTTGTTTTGTAACCTTTTACTTGATGCTACTTTTTTTTGACAAAGGTTCTCTCTCTTCTTAAAGGATGGTTTTCTTCTGCCACTCTGTCTTGTGAATCTTTCCTTATTATCCCCTCCACCTGCTATTTCATGCTGACTTTCTGCAGGTGCACCCAGGGCCCGCAGCCATCCATCAGAATGATTGCCTCGGAATTTGTCTCTAGCAAGAGCTCCCTGGATGTCCTCCTTTTGTCATGATATGACAAGATGACTTTAAAAACCAGATTCCTGCTGTTAATCTGTGTGGAGGATGTGGGACCTTCTGATGGATTCTCTTTCCTTTCCCACGGTAAGATTACAGCACATGTTTGGAAAGTTAATCAAGCACCTTCTTAATGTATTTGTGTGTGTATATGTTTGTGTGTATGGGAGTATATGTATGTATGGGTACATGTGTCCTTGTGCACAGATGTATAGGGAGGTCAAGCTCAGGTATATTGCACAGCCTCTTTCTATCTTATTTTGGAGGTAGTCTCTCTCTGAACTTGGAACCCAATATTGGCTAGCAGTGATCCTCCTGCCTCTGCACTCCCAGAACTAAGTTTACAAGTATGACGTGTCCCCCTCCCCCTGCCAACCATTTTTTTTCCTGAGATTTTGGGCTCAAACTCAGGTCAGCCATCATGCTTGCAAGGCAGCATTTTACTCTGTCCATTATGTAACTTTGGTGCTGCTTTACTCACAAACATTGCCTGAAGGATGGGTAGTTTTCCTCTGTCAAGGCTCTAGAAAGGCAGAGAAGGTCTGATTATGCTACTGGGCACAATCTGCATAGCTGGCTTTACAGCAGCTCCAGAAGTGATAGGCAACATCAAACACAAAACCTCACAGCTCATGAGAACCTCAGAGGTGGCTCCACAATGCCACAGTAGCTGGGGTGTTTTTATCCTTCAGTTCCTTATAAGCTGTCTTTTTCTAAGCATTGCAAGGATCCTGGAATGCTTCTTTTTTCTTTCCCATTCATTCCTTGGAAGTAAACAGTTATCAATACTGCTAAAATATTAGCTTGGATGGCAATGAAATTGATGACAACAGTAACTACGATTATTGGCTCCAATAATGCTTTAGGCTTCTACATATATTTTTATGCTTAATAGTTTCAAGATATAAGTTATATCTCCGGAGTTCATACAGGGAAAATATTTCACAGCCACTTACTTACTTGTTCAAGAATATTAGCCTAGCAAAAATAAAATCCAGACACAGAGCTTAAGAAATTGCTATTTAGTTAATGTGTGTAGGTATGTGTGCAATGCCCTCAGAGGCTAGAAGAGGGTGTGGATTCCCCAAACTGGATGATGGAGAGTTGTGAGTCACCATGTGCTGGGTATCAAACCAGTTAGAAGAAAAACTAGTGCTGAGCCATTTCTGCAGCCTCTCAGACCGTGATGACTTAAAACCTGCGCCTTTTCCTGCACTTATGCATGTGGTAGAAAACTTATGGGAGTAACCAACCAATATCTGACTTGATGGAAGGCACACTCCATGAGATGGAACTCATCCCCAACACCACTTGGGTGGTCAAGAACCTGAGACTAGACAGGTCAGGGACTGAGGGGAAAACCAAATATTATTGTTCTGCTAAAAGAGACACAATAATAAAATGACTCTTAGCACCATCCACCATGGGCTGCGTCCTCTGCCTCCGAAACTTGCCTGCAGTCTGACCTTATGGAGGTTTTTTCTCAATCTCTGATTACTCTTGCTGTGTCAAATTGGTATAAAACTAGTCAGCAAATGATTTTATCTGGACCAAGGCAAAGGCAAAAATAGCTGTTTGTCTACTGCCTGACAAATGTATGCAGATGAGTCCCTCTCTTTTCTGATTCCTTCTAACTGTCTTTCTGGATGGCAAACTACACTGTCAGTGATATGTTAACAGAAGCATTGGAATAGAACATGAATATGTGTAAGTACCCAAGAGCTTTCCATTACTTATGAATATTTGCATTGCAAGTATTCAGTAGATCCCAGTTTCCAAGACAATTTCATTTTCATCTTTTAATTCTTTGAGAACTTCACGTATGCATATGATGTATTTTGATCATATGCACTCTTCTACTTACACACCCCAACTTTTCTCAGACCTCCCAGTCACCATCCCCTTTTAATTTTTTATGCAGCTGAGTCTAATTAGAGCTGTCCTGTGCACATGGGTTCTTTGATTAGAACATGTGCAACTTCTAAGAGGCCAAGGTCCTAATGAAAACTGACTCTCCTTCCCCCAGCATCCATTGGCTGTCAATGGCTCCTCAGTGAGAGGTGGGGCCCAGTGAGTCCCTCCCCCATGCGTGCTGGAATGCTGGAGGATTTGTGAAGGACTTGAATAGCCTTGTTTTGTGAGTTCATGAGTGCAGCAGCCATGCCACACCCAGGAGACACTGTTTCACAATGGTCCTCTCTGTCTCCTGTAGCTGTTTTGTGAGATGTAGTCTGACAAGATGGGATGATGCCTCTGCATGTATCAGATATGTGTGTCTGGAACTCTTTCCTGTAGATAGATATATAGGGGCCAACAGGGAACCTGTAGGGTTGACACCAGTCATTAGTGTTGACATGCAGTTCTTCCCACCTATCTGGACAAGTTTCTAAGGCCTTCAAGATGTCTTTGTGAGAAGGAAGTGGGATTTAGTATTTTAGTTAGTGTGTGGGTTTATATAGTTATTGAGCTAACCCATGGAAAGCGTCCAATAGCCCATCTTACCATCTTAGAGTTCTATGTGCTGCTTATTATCCAAAGAGCTATTTATCTGCTCTTGGATGTAAACTCAAAATTGCCTACAAAAATATCTTCCAGGAGTCGGGAGATAGATGGTGGCTTAGCATTTGTTGTGCTGTGGTGAGGGCTTGAATTTGGATCCTCAGAAGCCAAGTGATGCTGAACATGATAGTACATGTCTGTAATTATGGTGTGCCCATGGTAACTTATGAGATGGGGAGAAGGGAACATCTGAATCTTATGGGCCGGACAGACTGGTGTATGCAGTGGTGAACAATACAAAACCTTGTCTCAAACATGGTAGAAGGCAAGGACAGACATTTGAGGGTATGCCTTGATGTCTACATGATGGAGGAAGATCATTGGCTAATAAAGAAACTGCCTTGGCCCATTTGATAGGGTGGAGTAAACAGAACAGAATGCTGGGAGGAAGAGGAAGTGAGCTCAGACTCGATAGCTCTTCTCTCTGGGGCAGACGCAATGAAGCTCCGACCCAGGATGGATGAAGGCTAGAATCTTCCCTGTAAGCACACCTTGGGGTGCTACACACATTAATAGAAACGGGTAATCAAGATGTAAGAATTAGCCAGTAAGAAGCTAGAGCTAATGGGCCAAGCAGTGCTTAAATGAATACAGTTTGTGTGTTGTTATTTCGGGGCATAATCTAGCCAGGTGGCCGGGAGCTGGGTGGCAGGAACGCAGCCCCGCAGCTCCTTCAACATCTACACATGCGCTGTGGCATGCACGTGCCTGTACTCTTGCACGTGGACATGCACATAGAGGCATCACACACGCACACACACACACAGACACACACACATTTAAAAATCTACCAGATGTGCCCGGTTTATCACAGATATGTAATAAATTCTAGATCTCTCTTTCTCTTCCCCATATAGTCTGGATTGTAAGCTTTTCAGCTGAGATCTTGTGGTCTACGTTATGGAGAAGCTGCTTGAGATTTTCAACCTGAGCACAGACCTGCTTCGATTTGTCTCCTCAGTGTGATGAATTGTGTGATGCTCTGCTTGAAAGTCTTTCAAAAATGGTAAACACAGGAGAAAAAGGACCAGTTAGGTCAAGTGGAGATGTCACTGTCTCCGTCTTCAAAAGGAGGGTTTGTTGTGGGCAGTTGTTACGAGGAGGCCCCTGGACAGTTGTTAAGTGGTGTAAGCTACTGATGAGAGCTGCATGCTCAGTTCTCTAGTTTGAATGCTGTCTTGAAAAGATACCAGTGTCTGACTGGAGTGCATTATAGGCTGGTAGAAGAACATCTGAGAAAGTTCCTTGACCTTGTCTGTGTGTCTGTGTGTAAATAAAACCACATACAAAAAACACTTAAAACATCCCAACAGCCTGCAGTTAGAGAACAGCCCCTGCCTCGTGAGGAGAAGCATTTCAAACAAAGCTTTCCAAACGCCTCTCTCCCAGCGTCACCTCTTTTCTTTTAGTCAGCGATGTCTGAGAGTGGGGATCTTCACAGGTTAGGTCATCCATCCTCTAGCCTCTCAACAGATCTGATGCACAGAAAAAAGAAGAAAGGAAGAAGGAAAGACAAAGACAAAGAAAAAGAAAAAAATCACAGACTGGTTGGTGACAGTCTTTTCTAGAGCTTTTCTTAGAAATAGATGGCTGTGTGCTCAGTAACCAAACTTGTGCTGCGTGTGGTAAGGGCCAATGGCTCAAATGACCATACCCTCCAAAGGGAGGCTGCCACTCCTCTGTAGTCACTCCAAGGCAGTCACTCTGAGCTGGATAACGTGATTGTTTATCTTAGAAGAAAGAAATGCCAGGCAGTGGGAGATGGCCTAGTGGGCAAAGCAGTTGTCACACAAGCCTGTTGACCTGAGTTCTGATACCTAAAATCCACATAAAAAGCTAGGTATAGCAGTGTGAGCATCTGTAATCCCAGCACCTTACATGCCCAGATGAGGAGTTTGCATTTGTGCAAGCGCTTGTACACACACATACACACACATACACACACA
>JABTXL010021306.1:5552259-5565812 GCA_025134845.1 Neodon shergylaensis | reverse complement strand
GTGACACACACTCCCTCACTCTTACACACACATGCTGTGACACACTCACACACAGACATACACATGTACTGTGGCACACATTTACTCACACTCACACACAAACATACCTTACACATATGATTATATAATGCGTGCACACATGCATGCAGGCACACAGGTATGCACACATGAACATGCACCCGCACACATACATCCATTGCTGGAATGTACTTCAGAGCTTCTGCCCCTGACAAAACCTTACCTAGGTAGACCATTCTCGGGTTACAGCTCCAGTCATTTCTGGCCACTTCTCTAATGCTGTTCCAGCCCACCCAGAGTTTTTTTTATGTCTGTTGTTCTTCCTGAGTGCCAATCACTGGGTAACAGTGGACTGAATCTCAGTGAGGGAACCAGAGCAGACTTTCTTTGGTTTGTGATTGGCGGTATGTTGGGGCAGGGAAAAGGCATCTTTGTTTTTCCAGAGGGATAATGAATAGATGGTTCTTCAGAAAGTTCTATTCTGACTCACACCCACTGTGAGAGGAGCTTTCTTTCTCCTCACGGTGCGCTGTATGATTGGCTATGTTGCTCATGGAGTTGTTAGGGCCATAGCCTGGGCTCCGGCAGCTCTTATAAGGTGGGTTCAGCTACCTGTCTTCATTAGGCCAGTTTAACAGACAAATATTGGTGATACACAGAGAAAGTCACTGTGGCTACCTCAGAAAGAGGAACTGAAGAACAAAGGTCCTGCGACTCTTCAAGTCTATGTTTTGGGTCTTGACATGAGTTTGAGTTTTGAGTTTAAATTGAGGGCAAGAGGTATGCATACCGAAGTCCTGGTCAAGGTAGGGTCCCCTGCATTGAGTCACAACAGAGAGTCACAGTGTCTCCTAAAGGTGACCTGACAGACCATCAGAACCCTGCTAAATAAAAAACAAGCTCCCCTCCCTCTCCCTCCTGCTGCAGCTGGCATCAGGCAGCAGCTCTTCCCTTCTCCTGCATTAGATTCCCGAGGAAATTCCAGTTCCTTGGGCTCCATTGTTTCAATGGTCCGATAGCCAAGTGGAGGGACACAGGTGTCTGCTGAGAACATCTTTCTTCCTGCCAGGATGGTTACAGTGTGACTTGCTTTGCGCAGAAGAATAGACTGGAAGTCTCCCTGTTCCTGTTGTGAGCTGAGACCCTAAATGGCCCTGATTCTTTCTGTTTGTTCTCAGGATCCCTGCCTTCACACTGAAGGGGTGTGCCCTGGACGATGAGACACCCATAGAGCTGCCCCAATGGGCCTTATCAATATCCCCCTAGACATATGCTTGAAAAATAACACTTACATTGTTGTTCTACAGCAAAAGCTCACGGGTACCTAGAGAGATGGATGTTGATGGAGTATAACCATGGCTTAATGTATGGGAGGAGGAGAAGGCTGTGATGCATGGCGTCTGTCTCCAGCACAGCTGGGTTGTGTTGGTCCTTGTGGGGCGAGACTCTCCTGGGTGGGGCAAGGATTCTACTCCAGGCCTTCCTGCTCTCTCTCTCTCCCTGCTGTAGTTAACTCAGCAAGATAAGCCCATCACTTCCAGGTCCCATTGTTTAATTCCCCTCACTGTGTAAGTATCTCCCGAGCAACCTCCAGGCAAGTCAATTATGGGCCTCCGGATGGGCTGGTGACACCACGATTATTCAGGAGGGATTACTGAGCGCTGCGCATTTCAACGTTAAATGTTATAATTATGTCAAAACTTAAATGACAGCCGTTTGTCCTTAGATAGCATCGTGAGAGATCTGGAGCTTTTTATGCTTTCGTTTTTAACGTGGTTAAACCGCTAATGACTCCTTTCACTGAGTCTCAGTTCTGAGCCGACTGTGTTCAGAAAGCTATCCCGGTAATTACAGCGACAGCAAAATATCAGCAGAGCCGCACCAAACACCGTTGTCAGGGACACCCAGAAAGGTGAACTCCTGAGCCATGGATGGGATGTGGTCCACCTTCGCGAGCTAAAAAAGTAAGGGGACGTGCCCCTGGCTCACAAAGCCTTTGGATTGGAGTGGGGACCGAAGCATGAACGTGCATGGGCTTGTGTGAGTGAACGCACACGCGTGTGCTCACACGGGAGCAGATACATAGGAGAATATGTTCGTGTGTGTGGAAGTTGGAAGGCAAATTTGAGTGCTGTTTCTTAGGTTCAGTCCACCATTTCTTTGAGCTACCATCTCTTACTGGTCTGGAGCTCATCCCATAGGAGGATAGGCGGAGTGTCGCTGAACCCCAGTGAGCCCTGTCTCTGCCTCTACAGTTATGGGGTTACAAACACATTCTACCACACCCAGATTTTTTTTACATGTTCTGGGGTTTGAACCTAGGTCCTCACACTGACTGAGCTGTCTTCCCAGCTGGGAACTTATATTTATGGAACGCCTTTCAACAGGTTTTCAGCAGCAAACCCCAACTGCTTTCAGTTTTGATTTTTTTTTGGCTTGAATATATCTTTTTTTTTGATTTTTTAAGTCAGCTTATAATGTGTTGGATACTGTTACGACATTAGAACAAGGTGCGTTTTGTGGTTCGTCTACCCCTCATCTCCCCCACCCTCTTCCTGCACCGTGATCTCCTCTGTTCTACATTTTATTTTTTTAAAATTTATTTATTTATTAAAGATTTCTGCCTCCTCCCCGCTCAACAACATAGCAATAAATATCTTTTCCTCATTGTTTTGCAGTTGGTTTTTTTTTCAATAGCTGAGGCTTGTAGAGCACAGCAGCTTGTTTCTTCCCAGTCCTCAGACAGGAATATTCTTTCTTAATAATGGCATGCAGAATAGCCCTCCTATACATTCACCACGCTCAGGGCTTTTCATATCAATAGTATGAAGGAAGAAGAAGAGATGGCTCAGCCAGTAAATGGCTTGTCATTGGAACTTAGCCCAAGTTGGATCCCTAGAACTGAAGTGAAAATTCAGGCTGTGGTGGCGTGGGTTTGTAACTAGCACAGTGAGGATGTGGAGAAGGAGGACCCTGGTGGCTGGGGTTTAGTGGAGCTGGTGGAACAAACAAACAAATCAACACCAATGAGGGGGCTCGGTGGTTAAGAGCACTGGCTTCTCTGTCAGAACACCAGGTTTGATTTCCAGCAACCACATGGTGGTTCTCAATCAGCTGTAACTCCAGTTCCAGGGGATCCCAAACCCTTTTCTGGCTCCCAGGAGCATCACACACACACACGGTGCACAGACATACATGCAAGCGAAACACACATACACATAAAAACAACTTCATTATTTAAAAAGCTTGGAGTGAACAGTGTCTGAGGAAGGACAGCCAAGGTTGGTCTCTGGCTTCAATAAGCACACACATGCATTTGTACAGTTTCTTCCCTTCCATCCCCTGCCCACATCCATAGGAGTGTCCAAATATCACTTCATGCCAATCTGTGCCCATGGTCACTGAGCCACCTGTGGTCAGCATGTTTTCGTTTGTTAGATATGCACCTGAATTCTACTACATATCCGACTAGAAAGAGGGTTTCACTTGGCCCACACAATATACTGTAAGAAAAAAGTTTTCAAGTTTATAAGCTGGGGTATTTCACTCGGGTCTCGCTTTTGTGACTCTATTCAAAGAGTCTTAAAGTTGGCAGTACAAACTGCCACACTTGACTTGCCATGTTCCATTCCCCTAGTCTTTTGTTGTCTAGATCTCAGGACTCTTCTCCATCTGCCGGCCCCAAACTAACATTCATATTTACAAGTTTCCTGCACTGTGTGTTGGGGGAGTGGGAATTCTGAAGGTGCGAGTGACAGCGTTCCTCAGACAGCACTTGTTTGGTGGCTAGGAAAGTCCTCTTCTTCATGCTCACCAGCTTCTTGTGATGGAGACTTTCTCTGGGGGAGAAGATGGGCAGCATTTTGGTGACCCTCTTTCTTCAGCAGATAAAGCAATTTGGTTGCATGCTAGTTTTACCCAGGAAAACCCATGCTGAGGGTAAGAGCAGGCTGAGCCTGTGGAGTTAGAGGAAGAGCTGTTGCCCAAGGAAAGATTTGTCATTTCCTCCATGGCTCCTCATCTGGCAGCAACATCTCCATGTGCGTATTTCCTTGGCTTTCTTAGACATTGTAACAGTGTCAAAGGCAAGGCAGAGAGAAAGATTTCTTTCTCTTCCCAGTTCTGGCTCAAATGTAAATAAACTCATTATTTAGCAAAGTGCTGAGACGATCCTGAGATTCCTGAAGGGATAGGAGATGTCTGCGGGATCTGTGAAGTGGCTCACTGGGCGCTAGTGGCCAAGTCTGATGAGTTTAGTCCCTTAGACTTACATGGCGGGAGGAAATATCTGCCAGCTACAAGCTGTTTTATATCTCTACAAGTCCACCCAGCCCACAGATAGAAAAAATAGATGGACAGGCAAAAGAAATGAGCAAATAAATAAATGGTTTACATGATAAACCAAAAAAGCATTTACTTTGAAAGAAGGAAGTCTTTAGTCCTTGTTCATTGTGTATGTTGGGGAGCGGTGGTTACTTCCAGGGAACATTTATAGATCATGAAAGTCATAAAGAGAACAACAGTAGTAATAAGTGGACCCAGGGTATTGAACTGACCTTTGGTAGCCTCGGACTGTGATGTGAAGGTGTTGTTTGCTCTGAGAGCACCCAAAGCCCAAGTGTGGTGGAGGATGAGCTACGTGGCTCTACTCACACCCAGGAAAGCTGTGCCTTCTCAAAGTTGTGTGACTCTTTACAAGCTACAGCTTCACGGAGAAGCTTAATGAAATGCCATTTGTCTGTTGTTTGGCACACATCTTCTGGGAGGAGACTGGAAAGATCCACCGCTTCCTCCAGCATAGACCTGCGCATGGGCAGTGTTGTCCCGAGAGTGAGATTCCTGGAAAATGAATCGCCCACAGGACTAAATGAAGAAGCATACAGAAGTCTGTAGGGATGACTTGCAGGCATGAGGGGTGGATTTGATCCCTAGAACCCACATTAAAATGCCAGACTTGGTGGCACATGGCCATAATCTCAACGCTGAACATAGTGCACATGTGTGCTCCTTATATGAAAACACACACATACAAACACACACATTTCTAAACAAGCAGATGACTGCTTTCCTCTCATGTGGATTTTAAGTAAGCAAGATCGGGTTAGTCTCAGTCTTGATTTTCCTAACAGTAGAGTTTACTTTTCGTTTTACTGTCTCCTTCGTTCTACCATTACTTCCTCCTTCTTTCTTGTCCCTCCTTTTTCTTACTCTCTCCCCTCCTTCTGTTAAATTAGCATTTATCTACATTGCTGAAAAAAATGCTTTAAAGAACGGTATGAGGCCTTAAGACCATGAATTCTTAGGAAGCAACCGTAACGTGGAGAGATTTTCTGTTCTTTGAGTCCATCAATACTCTGGAGGCCGCTGGGCTCTTCGTGTTATGTTCATTATGCAGAGGGGGCACTGTATAGATGCCTCTCTTAGAGCCAGGGTTCAATTCCATGAAGATCTGAGTGGAAAAGCTGCATCTCCCATTTGTTCCATTTAGTCAAAGTCTATGAACGTGTGGGGCTGAGAACGCAGTGGGTGTCCTCTGGAGAGGTGTGGCCTGCAGTCTTCTGGGGTGCCAGAGGTCTGACATGAGACCAGATGGAATGGCTCAGCCTTGGCTTCTGGGTCAGTTTTTAAGCCTGGTGTTAATTGGCATGGTGAATGTAGGCAAACCGGCATTTTCTCCTCAACATCATAAAGTTCTCAGGCTAGTGAGAGGACCAGAGGAATAATGTAAAGTGAAATCTTTAAATAGAGCCCAGGTATATGGGAAGATCTCAAAAGTCACATTGTGTGTCTATATGTATGTATGTGTGCATGCGTGTAGATGTCAAAGGACTACTTGGTATTCGTTCCTCAGGCGGCTCTCACCTTTTGCTTGACCCCAAATCTTCTCATTGATCTGAAACTTTGGTAAGTCAATAGACTAGCTGCCCAGCAAGTTTTGGGGCATCTGCCTGTCTCCACCGCCCACCTTGTCATTTCCAGAATTACAAGTGTGTGTCACAGTGCCTGTCTTTGCGTGTTCATCCTGGGGATCAGAGCTCATGTCTCCAAGCTTGTGAGAGAAGTGCTTTGCTGACCGAGCCATTTGCCAGTGGCCTTTGTGCTTCTTCTTTAAAAGTGAAGTCCAGTGGGACAGTGGGATGTGTACAGGTCTGCGAATACCTCATGTGTGCAGTCTGCAGCGCCCTGTGAATGCATCGCTTTTGGGGATTTGCAATGAGGCTCAAAGGAACTCACAGACAGGTCAGTGCGTTAGGCAAGATGTCAATGTCCACAGAACGGTGACACGAAACACATGGAAGAGTGAAATGATAGCAACAGCAATGGCACCAGAGAGTTGCTTTTGCTCAGTTTCCTCTCCTCTTGTTAGAGTGAAATAGATGTGTGCATGTACATTTGGAAATTAATATCATGTGTGAAAGGTTTGCTGTAGTTTACTGGTCTTACATCTGCATTTACAACTAGGTTGTACATTGTAAAGGGAAATGCTAACACTCGTAGTGATATTTTCATTTTCTTCTCGACGTAGAGCAACTTCACTAGCTATGCTTAGGAATATAAGAATGAGTCTTGAGGCAGAGGCAGGAGGATCTCTGTGAGTTCGAGGCCAGCCTGGTCTAGAAGAGCTAGTTCCAGGACAGGAACCAAAAAGCTACGGAGAAACCCTGTCTCGAAAAATCCAAAAAAAAAAAAAATGAGTCTTGAATTCTTCTGCATGTTAAAAAGGTAGGCTTGGTCTGGGGAGATGGCTCAGTCAGGTAAAGTGTATGTCTTACAATCTGTATAGAAATCCAGGCACAATGGTGAGTATTGTAATCCCAGTGGTGGGGAGGCAGTGGTTCCCAAAGCTCACTGGTTGCCAGTCTAGCCTAATGGGTGAGTTCTAGGACAGCAAGAGACTCTGTTTCAAAATATAAGTGGACAGCTTTCCTGAGGTTGCTTTCTGGTCTCCTTATGTTCACAGGCATATATATGCGCGTGCGCACATACACACACGTTTCTGGACACATAAATACACACATACACAAACACACACGCCTACGAGAACACACACACATGTTTCTGGACACATAAATACACACATACAGAAACACACATGCATATGAGCACACACACACACACACACACACACAGAGGGAGAAGGCTTCCAAGATGTCCCCATGTTTTCAGGTAATTGTAGTAATAGAGATGTGACATTTTTCCTTTTCCACAGCTTTCCTCTCTCCTTACTAGATGTGTAGACTTAATTTTTATTATGAAATGAGTCCATTCTTATGACAGATAATAGATTATGTAACACAAGGACATTTATGATTAGAGGAGAAGAACTTCCCAAATGCACGTGACAGAGCTGTGCTGGTACAGGTGTGCGCACATATGAGTATGTGTGTGAGTACATATGAGTATGTGTGTACATGCATGTGTGTGTGTGAGTGCACACATGCATAAAGGCAGGAGCAAACAAAGCCACTGCCGATATTGCAAATGCATCTTGTCTTCTAAACACTCAGCTCATCGGCTTCCCTAATGTGTTCGGGAAGCTGAGGAGAAGTGATTGCTCCCATTAGTCCCAGAGCAATGTCAAATGAGCTTGCTCTTCAGAGCACATCACCACAGAGCAGGCCTCTAAAAATCAAAGCAAATCACCTTCAGTTTAAGAAGTCATGGGACTGTTTACTGAACACCTACAGCAGTTTGCAGAAGGCCTGCAGCAGCCACTGGTGCCTGCCTCCCTTGACCCACTGACTCAGAAAATGAGGACATGAGACCAGGACTTCAATAATGTCACCAGGGCGTTCTCACAGTGCCTTTTCTAACAGCCTAGAAGACAACCTTTCAAGAATAAGTTTCTAAATGTTCTTGACACAAAACAGGCATTGTGTGGGGAACTGATATGGCTTAACCACTCCCTGAATATGTGTATAAAATATCATATCACCTACCATAACTATACACCACTTGTAATGTATTAATCAAAGCATTTAAATGAGAAGAAGAAACAGATGGGCAATCTAGAAAGAACATTCTAGATGGCCTAACATCCATTGCAAAGGTCCTGAGGTACAAATTTACTAAGTAGAGAGTAGACCTGTAAGATCAGCTTGGTTGGAATGGGACCAATGTAACTGGTGAGGCTGGAGCATGACAGAGGGACAAAGAGGAGGGCAGCCTGGGTAACTGTAAGTGAATCTGCTGAATTTGTCTTGCATTGGGAACAATAGGCAGATCAGTGGTTAAGAGATCAGGACCTGAATCTCATTTGACAAAATCCATTGGGCTGTTTTGGAGGAAGGGGACCAGCTGGAAAAAATAAGCTGGAAGGGGGCCAGAACTTAGGAACTTCACGTTCTCCTTTTCATCTCCTCTGCACCCCCTTTTGCCCACTCCTCCTTTTCTTTCTAACAATCCGTTAAGTCCAATTAGTGCTGCCCATATGTGCATGGGTTGGGGCATTGGGAGCATGGGAAACCTACCAGTAGCCACAACCCCAAAGAAAAATGATTGTCTCTCTCCCAGCACTATCAACTGCCAATAGCTCCTCAGTTAGGGGTTGGGCCTCATGAGCTCCTCCCCCTTCCATGCTGGTATGTTGGCTGCTCTGTGCTTGTGTGGATACCCTCAGCTGCTGTGAGTTCATCTCCAGAAGACAGCACCTCATAGGCCTCCTTCCCATCCTCTAGCTTGTATGTTCCATGATGGTTCCTGAGCCTTAAAGGGATTGTGTGATAAAGATGTTGCTTTGAGAGCTAGCTGAGCATTCAATTGTCACTTATTCTCAGCACTGTGGCCAGTTTTGAGTCTCTACATTGAAGGCTCCTACTGTGAAAATAAGGTTCTCTGGCCAAGGCTGAGAGAAGACTAGGTCTATGGGTATAAACAGATACATAGAAGTAACAAAGGAAGGTTCCACTATAGGGCCAATGACTTTCTAGAATTTGACCAGGTTTACTGTACTATGCATGCATTCCAGGAAAGCTAATTTTGAAAGGAAAATAGAATCTTGGAGAACTATTTGCAAATATGGGAAATGCATGGAAAATATGGCTAATATTCTTTTCAGGGTGTTTCCATTCAAGTAACATCACTTTTACATACTGCTATTTTTCTTTCCTGTTACAGAGCCAGACTTTCTTCTTGGTGCTGCAAGTGACAGTTTGCTAGTGGTCCCATTCAACCATCCCTAGGAAACTGGTTCCAGCTCATGCCTGGCTCGCCTTCCATCACACAGTGGCCCTGCATCCTTTGCCTTTGATCAAGCTTCTTGGCAGTCACGTTGAAAGTTTGTTACTAATGTTATTAGGTTCCAATCAGAGATGACTGTGATTATCATCTAATAGTTATTGCTTTGCACTTCCATCCAGATGTCAGATATAATGAGCCAATAAAACTGTTATTAATTTAGACCCAATGACAATTTTAGGCCTTCTGAGATGAAGATTAGGGAGGTCTCAGAAAAGCAGGTCACAACTGAGTATTTGAACGTAATAACAAAAATAAAATAATTGGAATATGAGTGGATAGGTGTTTCTGACTTAGAAAGGAAGTGTAGCTTGGAATACCAACACTTCCGTTTGCTGCTGAGATGACTGAAGGACTCCACAGGGGAGTTGGGCTTTTTACGACCTGGACAGCCTGGCTGGGAAAGTTGGCTCTTCAGCAAAGACACAGCGTTTTTTGTTTGTTGTTGGTTGGAGAACAAGAGGCCGCAGCGATGGTGGAGGGAAGAGGGCTGCTTCTCTCTATCCTAAGAGCTCAGTAAAGGATGTTCTTCCTCTGCCAGGCTCAGATGTTTCCTGGTGGCCACAGACTGAGCTGTAACCTGCATTGCTGCCACTATTACCCAAAGAAATGGAGTTATTCAGCCTTGGACCAAAACAACTGCAATTAAGTAAAACCAATCTTCTCTCCTTTGATGAACTCAGGTGCTTTGTCACAGTGATGGGAAGCTGGCTAATGTGTCTCCTTTTCTGGTGGCATCATGGAAAAATTACTCCTATGGTAAGTTTTCTTTTAATTCTATATTATTTATTTCCATTTTGAGCATATATCAATGACATATCACACTGGGAATTAGTACGACATTTTTATACATTTGTGAGCTACACGTAGATCATCCCAACCCCGTTTCCCTCTTTTGTTCTCTCCCAGCCCTGCCTGCTCATCCCCTCCCCATTCCCAGCCATCTCTTTCCTATTTTTATGACTGTTGTTCTTATTGTCCCCATGATTTTAAACAGTGCTGTTCATAGAAAGATGGGCAACTGACCAGGGGCTACCATCCTGAAGAAAATGTCTCCACTTTATATACCCTTTAACTGTGAGCTCAAGGAGGGATAGGAATCCATGCGCTCTTCTCCCTTCCATGACACTCTTCTGAGCCTCTGAGACATCTAGACATTTTTTTTCCTCCATCACTGCAAATTCCTTTCTGGCTAACATCTCTTTTTCTCCTCCTCCTGCTCTTGGAAACACAAGTACGTGACCATTTTGAGCTGGCTAGGATTGCTCTGCTTTTATATAGGATGACGCATGGGCTGCTACACAGTTCATTCTGGTTCTTGCCTTATTGGGCTGCTCATCCAAACCAAATGAAGATTAGCATTTGTCCTGCTTTTCCCTACTGGGACTGGACTGGTCTCAGGGCTGTCGTAAGGACACTGGGCTCCCAGGGCATGTGTTCTTTACTCTGTCTCCTTGGCTGTGACTCCTCTATGCCTTATTAGCATATATAAATTAATGTGTGTGTGGGGGGGTTGTGGGTGTGTATGGATGTGGGCATGCCTATGACCTGATGTGCAAGTGGAGGTCAGAGCATCAGCTAGTGGCCCCTATAATCCACCTTGTCTGACATAGAGTCTCCTGTTCACTGCTGCGTGGACAAGATTAGTCTGTAAGCATCCAGGAACTTTCCTTCCTCTGCTTCTCAGGTCTGTCTGGCTTTGCATGGGTTCTGATGATACAAACTCAGATTCTCATGCTTGCACAGCAAATGCTTTACCCCGAGTCATCTCTCCAGCCCTCCATGACTCATTCTTCCCTTAGTATCTCCAGGATTCTGAAACCTGGAGCCACTGCATGTTCAAGCGGGCTGTGAGAGGACGCTGTTTAAAACTCATTCTGACTCCAGGACGGGGAGTGATTTTAAATTGATCTGAGCAGAGTTTGAACATGTTCAACACAGCTAACTTTTTCTTCGGTGCCCTGGTTGAAGCACAGCTTGCTAATTGAGTTGTCTGCTTGGCTTGATGACTTTTGCTGCTGTCGAAGGGGAAATCAATGTTAGTATTTCCTCACTGCTAACCATCTGTCTCGAACCAATATTTTCCCTCTCCATCTCCCTATGGTTTTGTTACCTGTGCATTTAGTTTTGTCCGGAATTTATGGAGTTGTGTGTGTGTGTGTGATGTGCACAAATGTGAGGTATGGTGTGTGTATATAGTGTGAAGTACACGTACTTTTTGATGACCCTGCAGTCTTTAGCTCATCCGGAATCAGTATTTGTGATAGTCTATCCTGCTCAGCTCATGAATAACACCCTCATTATCTGATAAAAGAAGATTCATTTTGTAGCTTTTTCATGGGTAATGAATTCTTTTCATAGTATTCTTGCTTTTTTCTGTGAGGGGAGCAGGGATTTACCCAGGGTGCAGCTTGGATGAAAGTACCTGTCACTGAAGCATTTTTTGGTGCCCATGTACCACTGACCATAGATCTCCGTGGCTTCTGGATGCTTCTCCCTGGACCAGGTAAGAGGTGTTTGCCCTTGCTTCCCAGGATGTTCCCTGATCATGTGTCCTGTTGTGTCTCAGCGTTGTGGCCACAGTGGATAGAGCATCTTCTGAATCACAGGTGCATGGTGGCTATTTCTGTGGGTGAGACCTCTCATTCTCCCCTTTGCTCTGCATTTAGTTTTTAAAAGTGTTTTATTATTTAATTGTCTATTTTTGTGCATATGTGTATGTATGAGTGTATACATTTGTGTGTGCAGGAGGAGGCATACATATGTGTGTATTCATGTGGAGACCAGAGATCAGCCTTCACAGAAAACACTTTATTGACTGAGCCTTCTTCCCAACCCCTCAGAACTCATTGCTCCTCTTTGAGGGCATGATCTCAACTCCTTAGCATGACTTTTGTAGTCCACTGTGATCTACCAGTTCTTGTCTCCTTGACTTCACTTCCTGGCTCCTGTTCTAGAAACTCTGGGGCTTTGTCCTGCTGAGCTGCCTTGATCTTCCTGAAAATGCCTATCAGAGACTTCATGTCATTCAAACAGCTCTTCTGCAGTTCCCTCCCTGCCACTCTGGATCCATTCAAGGCTGAGTACTGGGATTCTGTCTCTGCTTTCCAGGGCATTGCCACTTTCTGCCTTCCAGGCCTGTGTTGTCTGCCTTTTTCTTTGCCTTACTAGTCTCTGAGCACCTTGGTTGCAGCTTTGGGTTACCTGCCCCACTTGCTGTCATCCAGCGTGTGGCCTGCTGTGTAGACAGGATCAACTGTGACTCACTGAGTGCTGTCTTTTCACATCTTTCCTGGAAATTCCCTTATGTCATGTGCCTTCTGTTGTGTGACTTTTCATAGCATGTATGGACAAATGTCACCCTAATAGGACATGGATGACAAACCAAATCAAACAAACAGGCAAACCAACAAACCAGTTCTACTTAGGTCTAGTTGAGTGAATTAGTGGGTTTGAAGGGGTTATTTAAAGAGGCATGGGTGATTCAAAGTCAGCTGCCTCACTGAAAGGCCACCTCAGCATCCCTGGGGGTTTCTGTGCAAGCTGTATGCAGCTTGGCTGGCATTTTCCTGCCAATATTACTGTGGGTAACCAGAGGGTGGAGTCTTGCAAGTTTCAGGAGTTCCTGAGATTTGTTTATATTCTGCAGTTGTTTGAATGAGAACTGGCCCCCACAGACTCATATATTTGGACACTTGATACCTAGTTGGTGTCACGGTTTGGGCATGTGGTAGAGCCTTTAAGAGGTGGAGTCTTACTGGAGGAATTATGCAGCCTTAGGGTTTGGTTTTGAGGTTTTACAGCCTGGCCCCTTTCCCTGTTTCTTCTCTCTGCTTCCTGGGTGTGGATGAATGTGATGGGCAGCTTCTTGCTCCTACTGCCAGGCTTTCGCACATGGTGGACTATATCCTTCTGGAACCAGAGCCAAAATTAGCACTTTTTTGCTCAGTTGCTTTTATCAGAGTAGTTTACCACAGCAACAGAAAATAGATTACTACACTTTGTCGGTCTTAATCTTTTAATTAGGAGGAAATAACCATACAGCAACTTCATATTCCTGGCTTCACTTCTATAATGAAGGCACACTGCCACTTTTTCACAGATGAGTCATTTAGGGCACGGAGAGGCTAAGTAGATTATCTAAGGTGGCTCATTTTTTAAGTAGAAGTGAGAAGAAGAGAAGCTAAGCCTCTTGTTCTTCGAAGCTTTATTACTTTGGTTTGTGTTTTTCTCTCCTCTTTGCTTCTGCTCCTACATGCTGAGAGTCCCTGGCTCCATTGTGTCTACATGCTGAGAGT
>JABTXL010021306.1:5507755-5552249 GCA_025134845.1 Neodon shergylaensis | reverse complement strand
CTACATGCTGAGAGTCCCTGGTCCCTTGTACCTACATGCTGAGAGTCACTGGCTTCCTTTGCAAGCTTTCACTCCTGTCTCACTGGTGGACAAGGACACGCTAAGCTCTGCTCAACATGAAGTTGTACTGGGCATGTATTGTGTGCCAGCTGTCTCTATCCTCCCTGTGAGGTGTCCGAGTGTCTTTGCCCTCCTCTGGTCTCAGGAGTGGAGAGTTCTATGTGCCTCTCCCACTCTTTCTCACCTCAGTTTGCCCCATGGGAGGTCCAGAGATGAGAGAGAGGGAAGAGGGCTTCCTGACCAATCGTGCTCCTCAGAACAGTGCAAGCAAGTATCGGTGCAGTGAATATTTCATCCCCGGTGGCTCCAGAGATAAAATGAAGGCTATGAGTAGCACCCAGACACTTCCCAACTTAAAAGGTTCGACCTACGAGTTTCCAATCATGGGACGGTGCAAAAGTTATATGTGTTCAGTAGGAATTGTGTTTCTAATTTTGAATTTTTGTGTGTATTTGTTCTTCATTGCCATCAGGGGCCAGTTTCTTCAGCCTTCCAACATAAACTGAAGACCAGCTGCTATGCAGAAATTCTCCAGGCTTTGGTAAATCTGATTGTGATGACTGAGGAATCCAGTCTCGGGAACTGGGCAGTTAAAGGGCTCTCAGTCTCTCCTGCAAGCAAATGGCCATTGGTGGACCACTTTGTACCATGTTAACCAGCCTAATAAATCATCTTTGAAATATACATTTGTTTTGTTGGTTCTGCTCTTCTAGAGTGCCCTGGGTAATACATCATCCTCGTTACTTCCCATAATGCTGCTTAAACCAACACCTAGTGTCCTTATCCAGGTTCTCTTTAGCAGAACCTTTGAAGATCCACATTTGCTTTTTGGAAATCTTACTGATAATACAAATTTTCCCATTCTGGAAGTATCCAGGAATGTATATGCCAATATGATTTTCATGGTCATTCCCTCAAGGAGGAAATCTCTTTATTCATGTAGTCAAGTACTGATTGAATGTCACCCTATGGCTGGGGAGATGGTTTAGTCAGTCAGTGTTTTCACTGAAGACTTGAAAACCTGAGATGGATATCCAGAATCCATGTAAAAAAAAAGCCACGTATGGTGGTGGCACATGTTTGTAATCCCAGTGATGTGGATGCAGAGACAATCAGATCCCTAGGGCCAGCTAGACAGCCACATAGCCAAATACATCGGTTTCAGGTCAAGCGATAGACTCTGCCTCAATAATTAATGTGTTAAACACCTGCAGAACCACATCATAGGTCGATCTCTGGTCTCCATGTGCACCTGCACACACACAAATGCACTCTCACCATGCAATCCACATACTTTAGTACACATCACAAACACACTTGTGCGTGCACTCACATGCATGTGCAACTTCTCAGACAATGCAGGGAAAAGGAAGGCACCATAGATGACTCGGGGGCTCTCCAGTAGCAGAGCATGTGTGGACACATGCAAGGAGGACAGAGCCTAGCACAGCAGCTTAAGAACAATGTGGTTGTGCTACCAGAGGTAATGAAGCAGTGTGTGGAGTGGCAGATAATCCTGGAGGAACTGAGCAAAGGCCAGATCATAAGATATCAGTTTCCTATGAAAATCTATGGACATTTGAGATTTTAATCATGGAATACATGTAGCACTACTTCCAAGAAGAAAATCACTGCAAGCAAGCCATGGTGGTATATCCCTCTAATTTTAACAATCCTAATATTAATATTAGAAGTTTGAGGGTCAAGAATTCAGGGTTATCATTAGGTCAGTTGGAGGCCATTCTGGGCTACAAGAGATCCTGCAGAAAAGAAAAGAAAACAAAGAAAAACAAAAACAAAAAACAAAAACAAAAAAAAAACCACCTTCACCAAAACCCCTGAAATGGAAAAAACCCAAAGCAAACCAACCGAACAAAAAAGAGTGAGTTTTCATGCCCGGTGTCACTGGACTGGGTCAAAAGGAGAGTTCTGAGGGAATGACAGAAAAGCTTTATAATCTCAGGCTGGCCCAGGCATGGCTCATGTGTCCCCTCGTGAGTGTGTGAGATGGGGACCCATGGGAGGTGATGCCTTGCTCTGAAACAAGCTGGTTTCTGAGAACCCAGGTGATGTTGCTAACCGCGGTGCAGCGCCTGCTCCCTGTGAAGCCAGGTCTTCTCTGTGGCATTTGCTCAGCACCTTGGAGAGCGCCCGTCAGCGGGCAGGCTTTGAAGGAAAGGTCAGCCTCCTCAAAGGTTAATTGTTACCCTTAAGAGAATTGCGAAACAAACTGCATCGCTACATGTTTAAAAAGCTTCGGCTACAGCATTTCACAGAAGGCGATTCTGGGTGATTTGATTTCAATAAGGAATTGTCCAGAAATAAAATGCTCTTGGCCATGTCTGACTTGGAGAGAGTATGATGTCTTTGTGTGGGGGTCCACATTTAAAACACACATTTAAAAATGAAAACGTTTTCTTCTTCTGAAGTGTCCCTTCCCCCTATTTATCTTTCAGAAAACAAAACAAAACAAAACAAAACAAAACAGCAAAACCAACCCCAACTCAGAGAGTACCTTGAGGCTGAATCCTTGGTCTTTGTTCTGTGATATCTGAACAAGCCTTCAGGATCTCATCTTTGGCCGTCTTTTCTCATCCGTTCTTTCTTCTTCAGCAATCTCCTCCACCTCAAGTGGCTGGACAGTCTCCCTCTGACTCTGCCCTGTCCTCTCCACGCTGGCCCAAGAGCCTTCCAGGATGCCTGGCTGGTGTCTCCACACAATTTGCTTTAGCAAAATTGGTATCTGTTTTAGCCACAATTATGTCCGATTCCTTCCTTCCACAGAACAATCTCTTCTTCTCTATTCTTGCCTTGCCCCAAGGCTTGAATTTGTGTTCATTGTCTACCTAGAACTGTGTCTGCCAGGGTGCCAATTCCCATTAATTTTTCTTTACAATCTGTTTTAGGATTGTCTCTTTTCAATGTGGAACCCATTGTCCTCTTCAGCACCTCTGTCTGGGGTCACTATAGTAATGTCACCATGCTTGTTGTAGCTCATCCATTATCTAGATACATTTTTCAAAGATTCCTTAATCTGTAAATTTTTTTTTGGTCTGCTTTCTTGTATATGGAGTAATTGTAGCTCAACTGTTTTATGCATTCCCAAACTCGTGGTGAAACTTAATCCTCAGTGGAGCAGTACTGGGAGATGTTGTGCCCAAGAAGTAAGTCCCTACCTCATGAATAGGTCAATGCTATTGGAGGGAACTTCATAGAGGGACTTGTGTTCTTTATCTTTCCACAATTTATCATGTAAGGGTGTAAAAAGAAGGCCCTTTGTCTGGCCTTGGGAAGTGGTTGTCAGTAAAGTGTTTGTTATGCAGGCATGAGGAACAGAACTTGATTTCCAGAATCCACATTTAAAAACGAACAAACCCAGGTGCTGGTAATGGTAGTCCCAGTCCCAGGAAGGGAGAACTATCTCTGAGGCTAACAGGAGAACTTAGGGTCAGTGAGAGACCCTGCTTCAAAAACCTAAGGTGGACGAGATCCTGGAGAACACCTGAGTTTGTCTTCTTTTACCTCACATATAAGTTCACAAAAGTGCACATGCACCTACACACACATACACACACACATATACAGTACAAACACCACACACTTGTACACTCATATATACACACACACCACAAACCACACATTCATGTATAAACACACACACACACACACACACACACACATGATCTCATTTACCAGTTATCACTAATCTGATTTTGGACTTTCCAACCACAAGAACCATGAGTAAATAAATTTCTTTTTAAATAAATTGCCCAATCTCACGTTTTCTAGCAGGACAAAATGGACTAAGACAGAGCAGGATGTTGCTTTAATATTTACAAATATACAAGTGACTTTAGAATAGGTAATGCATAGAGGCTGGGAAAGTCTGAAGTGCAGAAAAAGCTTCTTTTGTTATGAATAGGGCATTAAGGACACAGAAGACGGTTGCAGGGCAAGTATGAAACTTGCTAAAGACTGCATAAGTGGTGGACATCAGATAATAGAGCTATACACAGTAATGGCTGTTTGCACAAGATCTCAGCCAGAAAGCTGAAAAGGTACTGGAGGATGGCCATTCTTGTGACACAGTGGGCAGAAAAGGGACTTAGTCCATGACATGTGTTTCAAAGCTGGGCATGGTGGGATCCCAGCTCTGTAGAGGTGGTGACAGGAAGATTCCTAAGGCTCACTGGTTAGTCATTCTGCAAAAACAGTGAATGCCAGACTGACTCAGAGATCCTGTCTCCAAAGAGAAACTGAATTTCTGCTGGAGAGATGTCTCAGCATTTAAGGGCATGGTTGCTCTTGCAGAGGACCCAGATTTGATCCCAATAATGGCTCACAGCTCTCTGCAACTCCAGTTCTAGTATATGTAAGGCCCTCTGCAGACACCAGGCACACATGTGGTGCACATACATACATGCAAGCAAAACAATCATACACATGAAATAAAAATAAATTTTAACAATTTAAAAAGCGAAGTGAAGAGCAATTGAGGAAGACATCTGTTGATCTCTGGCCTCCATATGCACAAAGGCACTTGCACACACATATACACACATACATACACACACCACACATACACATGTACACACAGTAGTAACGAACTTGACTGAATTAAGTCTGTGTCCCAACATTTTATGGAAAATAGAATTTAAGAACAATGAAGTAGGATATGCTGCTAAAGAAAAGGTCTTTGAACAAAATGCTAGGGATTTGTGGCTTCTCTTAAAACAGCAAATGTTAAATAAGGAAATTATTTGATAGAATAATTCCCAGTTTAAAAGGACAGAATATAAAGGTTTGAGAAACTCACAGCTTGGTCATGTTTAAAGGAAAAAAAATCAAGTTTAGTCAAGAACACCAAGGATGTTGACTTAGCGGGAATGGAAAGGACTGGGAGCTGCTCTCCAGAAGGTGGAGAACCACACTGAAGTCTAAGCAAGGGACTTTCTTTTCAGGGATGATTGTTTAAAAGCTGCCTTGTCCTATACCAACCATGTGTTCCAGGGTTTTGGGGACAAAATAAGTAGAGGAGAGGGATTTAGGGATCCTGCGGGACCTCAAGGCTTGCTGCTCAGGGTCACTTCAAGTCTTCATTCCTCACATCCTGGTAAAGTTTTGTCCTGGCTGCCCTCAGCTATCTCTCAGGAGAGCTCAAGTCTGGTTATAGCCTCTGTTTTAGAAGGTACAAGCTGGCAGCATTGGCTCTCTACATGGTGTAGATCCTGCAGAACCACATAGTGCTTAATTCCCGGAGACACGGCTTCAGAAGGAGAACTGTAGCCTTAAATGAGCTACAGAGAGCTGCTATGGAAGTGGATCTGGGCAGACATTCCCTGCTAAGATAATAATGCCTAGTGACCCTAGGAAAGCTGGCCCTGGTACCGCAAGCTGGAGAGTCCTCTTCACACACGAAAAGCACTCATAAGATTCTCATAGGTTCCATCCAGTAAAGTGGAGTTTCCATAGCCAGGAGCTGTGATGGCCCTGGCTCTGCCTCAGTGTACTCAATGGGAGGACATAGACTCAAAGATAACCATTCCTGCATAGAGCTTACTTATTCTTTTAGACTGGCTGGCCAGTCATGCTTCACCTGTCTCCAGTACCCAGCACTGCTGTGTGCAGCTTTCAGTGTGAGTGCTTGGGATACAAACTTGGGTCCTCATTCTAGTGTGGTTAGCCACTTCCTTCCTGACTGGTCCATTCCCCTGGCTGGATCCTGGACTGTGGACTTGGACTTGCTGCTGAAACCAGGTGTCGTTAGAGACGATTGGGATAGAGCAAACATTTTGCATGTGAGAAGGAGGTGACGTTTGTGAAGCTATGGACAGAACGCTAAGGTCCAGATATCTTCATCCCCTAAGACACCCGTGTTTGAAACAACAGGAATGGGGGAGGGGCTGAAGAGGTGGCTCCACGGTTGAGAGCAGGTACTGCTTTTGCAGAGGACCCGAGCTCAGTTCCAGCATCCACGTCAGATGTAAGCCTCCCGTGACTGAAGCTCCAGGGAATCTGGCATCTTCCTCTGGTCTTTGCGTGCACGTCCGTGCACACACACATACAGACACAAATAAAAACAAATCTGAAAAATCCAGTATTTGGAGGTGGATGTTTGGGCTATGCCTGGGTCTTGGAGGCCCCATCCTTGTGACACACAGACAATCTTTCAAGAAGAATAATGGAGGGACCTTGCTACCTCTTGCTCTCCCACTTCTCTGCTGGGTGGTAGATCAAGAAGGGCCTCACCATGTGCTGGTGCCGTGATCTGCAGAAAGTGAACTTCTTCTATATAAGTTATTCAGCCTATGTTTTCTATTATAGCTGCAGAGAATGCACTCAGAGAAGGGAAACGCGGGTTTCAGCTTCACTGTCTGTCAGTTCCGATCTCCTCTAGCATTTTCTTTATGACAACCCTTAGCCCTTTGGCTTCCCCAGCTGAAGCTCACCCTTCCACTGCTGTGTCTGTGCTGTTGCTGCTTCTCTGGGCCCTGTGTGGGGAGTCCTTTCTCTTCGGTGTATAAGGTGGGTATTCTGGACTGGTTCTGTGTGTGTGCCTAGCCCAGGGTCTTCTCTCAAATGATTTCTCATTTGGAGACTGCTGTGTAGTAGTACGGTTATTTGTGCCCTTTGGCTCCATGGCCTGTGTGGTTGTTAATACTGTGAGCCTCGGACCTGGAGATGTCTGCTGGAGAACCTTTAGATTGGGTTAACCGACATAGGAAGACACACCCTAAATGTGAGTGGCACTGACTTGAACTAAGAGGAGGGGTGAGCTGAGCACTAGCGTAATCGATCTCTGGTCCTGACTATGGGTGCCATGTGACCACTGCCGTCTGCTATCTTGAGCTGTGGGCCACAGTAAACCCTCCCTTCCTTTAGTTGCATTGCGTTCGTCAAGTGTTATTTTTTTTTCCACATTAATGAGACAGCAATTGATGCAGGGCATTAATCAAGATGGATGGCAATTTATTTACCTTGTCATCCCCACAATTAAACTCTCTATATTTGTTTTATTTATTTAATTCTACTTAAGAACAGGGATACCATTCCTTCATAGTTGGTGCCTGGATAACAGTAAGTGGATCTTAAACACTTAGATAAACATGGTCCAAGCATTCAGTTTCATAACGAGGTGAGCCCAGACCTCTCTGCGCAATTTCTCTGGTTCTGTAAGTCTCACTGGAGCCATACAGAGCACCTTCACTGACCTGTACAAATTCCTGCCTATTCACCGTTTTCCTCAGGAAGTCTGCTAAAATCAGGCTCATGGCTTGCCATTTTGAGCTGTTTGTTTCTTTCCTTATTTTCTTTGTTTCTGTGTTAGGAAAAGAGCCAACATAGACCACTTAGTTTTATTTTTCCTTCCTCGGTTATGATAGATAAAATTTCCCCTCCTTTCTTAGGTTAATAATTTTAAGTTGGGCCTTGCCAGATCACAACTATTATTGTAGACTCAGCTGCAGGCACTGTTTTCAATGGGAATAGGTTTGGGTTGTAAATGAGGAGGGTGGTGGTGGTTATCCAGTGGTAATTTGACTTAGTAGGTACAGTGGAGTATCTGAGAGTGAGACAATGAGTTAAACTGCTAATTTCCCTAGCCACACATGTTTCTGAAAAATCCACGCTAGCTCTTCTGAAAAGTGTTGTGATTTCTATTTACTTATGTTTTTATGTGTGTATGTGTGTAAATGTGTGCATGTGTAGTACAGGTGCCCCGAGGCCAGGAGAAGGCAGAGAATCTCTTGAAGCTGGAATGAAAGATGATTTTGAGCAGTCTGCTGACATGACATAGGAACCAAAGGTGGGGCCTGTGCAAGCCCCAAAGAAAGCGCTCTTAACCATTTCTCCAGCTCCATATACTGACTGCCCCCTCCAATCCTCAGCCGTCTTTTTTATTTTTTATTAAAGTAATTGCAATTCATATTAATATACTTACTATATTACTACTGCAAGCAAGATTTATAATATGTATCAAGCAAACATCCACACTGAGTTGCTATTGGGAATTTGCTTAGTTCCAATTTCCGGTTATTTGTTAAATCACCATGACTGCAATTCTGGCTTTCATGTTGAGGAATAAATGCATTTAACTCACATTTCTTATTCTGGAGGTCAGATTGCTTTCTAGGCAATGTTTTTCTGAAATATTCAGCCTTTCAGAAATCTAAGCATGATTCGTAATAGGAATTTCTGCTAAAACATTTTAAACATTTAACTACTTAGAATAATACTATCAACTTTACCTCCTCAAGGCTTTTTGTGAGAGGTCGGTTTAAACATCTACAATATGTTCTTGTCCAAGACTCAGAACAACTTCTCCACAGTTTTATGATGAAACCTTAATTTCCCCTCAGAATGTTAAGTGGGACTTACTCTCGTTTAATGATCACTGCCGTCTTCATCTCTATCTCTATGGATATTCTAGAAGCATCAGGTGCTCAGGAAATTTGTCTTGTTTTTGTTCCCTTATCCGACAACATCCCAGTGGGTAATTTTATTATTGTTGTTATTATTGTGGTTTGTCTGTTTTATGGACAGGGTCTCACTGTAGCCCAGGCTAGGCTCCAACTTGCTATGACAATAATAGCCTTGACCCTGTGATCCCCTTTTAATCCCAGATTTGCAAGGAGAATGATTACAAACACAGATTTTATTTACATAAATATCACAGCAAAATCAGTGGCTGTCTCCCTCTAAGGTAGGTTCATGAGACCAGCCTTGAGCCAATTTCCCCCATTTTTTCTATAGGGCAAAACCATAAAATGGAAGATTTTACATATAAGCATGTTTACAAAAGTGAAACAAGGCAGCCAAGGAGAGTCATGAAACAATGGTTGCAGAAAGTTTCTGGGAACCAGTGACGTTGGGGGCGTTGGTTTACAGTACATTCTATGGTTACTGGGGTAGGCAGAGTCCAGGTTATGAGAAACAGAAACAAGTTTTATGGTAAACAGAAACTAACTGAACTCGAGTATCAAAACAGCATCTGATTATAAATGGAGGTAGGCTGGTTTCTCGCCTCTCGTCTCCACCTCTCAATATTGATATTATATGGGCACTCAGCATGCCTGGTTTAGGTGATGCTGATAAGCAAACCAAGGTCCTTGGGCATGCTAGCTAAGCTCTCTGTTGCCTGCTTTCCTAGCCCATAAGTGCGATTCTGATTAACTTTATTAGTCACGTTTCCTGTGGCTGTAACCAAATAATTGGCATTAAGCAATTTAATGGAGGAAAGCTTTATTTTGACTCGGGGCTTGAGAGTATAGTTTGTCATGGTGAGGATGGCAGGCCACGAGGAAGCGTTTCAGTCTGTGGCAGCAGTGGTTTGTTTATTGGGGCCATGTCCAGTCAGGCCACAGCCACCTGAGCAGGAGCCCAGTGCCCCCAGAAGGCAGGTGGGGGAAGGGAGGAAGTGCAGAAGGCCCAGTGCCCCAGGGCTCAGCCCCAGTCCTGTCTTGGTCTTTGCAGCGGGGCTGTACTCAGGTGAGTGAGGTGTCATCATCACTGCCTTCTCCACCTGCACCGCCTGCTCGCTGCTCCTCGCGGCTCTCTGCCATGGCACTCTAGTCGATGTTCTCCAGGGAGTCCGCATGCAGCACGGACAGCTCTGACAGCGCCAGGCTGGGCAGCGGGCTCTGCTCCGGGTGCAGCCATGGCTTGAAGTGTGGCTGGTGTTTCTGCTTCCACTCAGGATACTTGATACAGGCCTTGTACATCTTCTTCATGGTCCTGGGAGCCAGGAACTGAGATGATTTATTCACTACCCACTTGGGTAAGGAGCCTTTGGGATCCACTTGGGCCAGATAGGTAATAACACAGCTCTTGGGCCCAGAGCTCTGGATGAGGTAGCCCTTCTGGATGGAAACGGCTCGGACCAAGTCTTTCCGAGGTGGGTATTTAGGATGCCTCACTGAGTAGTTCATGATGATGTAATCAGTGCCCATGGGAGCCAGGAACGGAGGGTGATGACATCACGGTTCTTCAGAGGCTTGGGACACCTCCAAGAGTAATATCCGATGTCGGCGTTGACAGTCAGGCGGGCGATGTCGAAAGTCTCAATGACATTGCTGTCCCACTTCTTCCGGTATTCTATGTCGTGCAGGATGTCGTAGAGCGTCTCAGCTGGCACGTCGCAGCACTCCATCCTGCACTTGATCTTGTGCAGAGTCCGATATGCTTGTTCATATCTGGATGGCTCAGGAAATAGTGAAAGAGGGGTTCAGATGCCAGCAGACTTTCTTCTTTTCCCCTTTAAAAATATTTATTTTTATTATTTTAATTATGTATGTGTCTATGCATGTCTTTGTGTGGGTATGTGCAAGCGAGTGCAGGGGCCTGCGGAGGTCAGAGGAGTCAGGCTCCCCAGAGTCAGTTACAGGTGGTGTTGGATACTGAACTGAGTCCTCTCAAAGAGTAGCGCACTCTCTTAACCACTGAGCTACCACATGCCTGCCTTTACCCATCTGATACAGTCTGGGTTCCCAGCCTATGGAGTAATGTTGCTCACATTCAGGGAAGGTCTTTTCACTTCAGTTCATCCTTTCTGGGACCACTCTTATGGGCACATCCAAAGGTATGCCTCATTCATGGCTCGAGCCTTCTTAATCCAACCAGGCTGGCAATTAAAATTAGCTACTGCAAGGATGCATCTGTTATCTTTAATATTCAAAATGTTCCTTTCGCCCTGATACCTTTGCTTACTGCACTGCTTTTAGATGTGGCTTCGGAAGCTCTGCCTGAATAGGACCTCTGTCTACACTGATCTGCCCCTATGACTTCCCACAGATCTACCTGTATGACTTCCCACAGATCTACCTCTGTGACTTCCCACAGATCTCCTTCTATGACTTCCCACAGATCTACCTCTGTGACTTCCCACAGATCTACCTCTGTGACTTCCCACAGATCTACCTCTATGACTTCCCATAGATTTGCCTCTGTGACTTCCCACAGATCTGCCTCTATGACTTCCCACAAATACTCATCACCCCAGGGTCCCATCTGTAGCAGGCTGTTAATAACTGTCTATGCTCGTGGGACTTAGGTCTCATTACATGGAAAGTCTTTGTGTCAGTGCTCAACACTCACTGAGCCCTCAATAAATGCTTATTATTATTCTTTTCTCACTTTGACACTTATTTTTACAACTATCTATATTGGAATGTGTCATTTGATTCCCAAGGCTCCCTGTGTGTCTGTAGCCTCCCCCCACCCCCTAGTTCTTTTCTTTCTTGGGTTTCCTATGAAGAATTCTCCAGAAATTCCCTATTTAGTGATTTTTCAGGTAGAGTGAAATGAAGTGGCTTTGTGTGGAGAACAGCTGGCCATCTTGAACTAAGCAGAGGACGGAAAATAGCAATCCTAAACAGACAGCTGCTGCTTTTGAAGATGTAGGTGACAAGATCTTGGATGCACATGCAACTTATTTCTTCACAGGTAGATGCTAACCAAGAGGCAACACAGAGATTAGAAAGTGGTGTGTGGAGGTGTGTGCTTGTCTGTGTGTATTCGTGCACTTGCGAGTGTGTATAAGTAATATTAATATAACTACATTTTCTTGCCAGGAACCAGCCGACTTTCTAAATGAATTGGTCTTCAGCTAATTCCATAGCGGTCAATATTCTTACCTCTGTTATTTATTAGTTCATATTATACCATAATGGAGTTTAACCAGTTGAGTTTTTCCCTCTGTGTCACAATCTTTCAGCCTTCGAATAGAATAAATTTTCATGGAGTATTACACATTTATAAAATATTTGAAATGTAAATATAGCTGTAGATGCATGTTTAGCATACATGATAAAATGTTATACAAATAATTATGAAGACCTGAGTTCAAGAAGCCATAACTCATGCAAATGTTGGGTGTGTCTCTCTATGACTATGTATGTAGCCCCAGCACTGGAGGCTGGTGACAGGTGGATCTTGAGAGCTTGCTTATCTCTGAGCCTGGCTGAAATGCTGAGCTTTTGGATCAGTGAAAGACCTGTGTTAAGGCAATCATGTGCTGTGATAGAGGAAAGTCTCCTGACATACTGCTCTGATCTCTGCATGCATGCACTGGTCAATCATCTACATTCTCAGATGCACAAACCACATGTGCACTTGCGCGCGCGCACACACACACACACAAACCGTTATAAGTGTTTTATTACAACGATACATTTTTTGAAGAGAAATAAGTCCAGTAACAGCTCTAATTCACATTTTCAGTAAGTTTAATTTCAGCTGAAATTGGGAATAGCAGCCTTTATGAATGAGAAAAAACCAATTGAGGTGTACAGCTCATCCATACAATGGGGAAATCCCTGTTCAGAACTCTGTATGATCCAGACTGCCCTTTCTTCCCAGACACACCTTAGCTTCTCAAAGACCACCTGGATGAGTGGGTGAGAAGACCAAGGACTATTTCATAGGCTCTCCATTGTGTTGGTAAGGTAGCACTTTGAGTAAATTCCAACATAAAAGAAAAATAAGCTATTATATATTAGAAAGGACAGTGGATTTTAAATGAGAAGACCCATGCTAACCTTTGGGCCTCTTGAACAATCTCACTAAATTAAAGGCTGTTTCTCTTCTATCCTGAATTTCTACCTTCTTGTGGAATTATGTTGAAGGATGCTCTCCATCCTAATTGTTAGATACCTAGCCACTTCTGCTCTCATGCTCACTGGATTTAAATATTACTACTTTGTGGCTATAATTATAGAAAACTGCACACATTGGGTCATCAACATGGCTTAATGGGTAAAGATGTTTGTCATCAAGCCTGACAACCTCAGTTTGATCCTTGGGCCCCACATAGTGGAGATAGTGAACTAGCCCCACAAATTGTCCTCTGACCTCTATTTGCCTGCCGTGCCCTGAGTGCATGAACATATATACAAACACACATTAATAAAACAATTAATTTAGAAAGATATAAGTTAAATAAAACTGTACACATAACCATTTTAGCTAGACATGTTCATTTCTAGACTATTTTGGAATCAGAGAGACATGGTAGCTTTGCTTCAGAATTACCATATTTCTGTGTTTTTATCTCTATACCATTCTCATACTGGCCTTCAGCAGAGCAATAATTATTGAAATTAGATGCTGTTGAGATCCTAAGAAATTATTCCTTTTTAAGGAAAGAAGGAAGTCTGCTACCCCCTCCATTCAAATCTCCCTCAAACCTGGTACCTATGAGCAGGGATCACCACCTTTCGTTCCTCTCCCTTTTGGTCCTTGCCAGATTCCAGCCTGTCCTCCACCACCAGGGGCTCCCCTGATGGCTCACATGGTGAGGAGACTCAGGTAAGTTACCTATAAGTTCACTTCTAAGTCCCCTCCATTCAGATGGCTCCAAAGCCCTGTGCTTGCCTGTTTGCCGGGGAAGATAAACTCCTCCCATGTGGTTGGGGGACTCAGGCCTTTCCCTCCCTTTTGAAATATTCCAGATTCCTGACTTGGATCATGCAGCTGCAGCATCTGGCCTCATAACCCAGGGCCAGTCTCTATTGCTAGGGGGAACTTGTTCCAAGCTCCTTAATAAAGCTGTTGAAGGTACCAGACTCTAACTGACAAGAAGACGACCTGGGATAGATGCTGTAGTCCTAAACACCAGACAGACACAGACATTGACATTCAGTCATGCTATGGATCAGTTCCCTGATGAACATTTTAAACATCTCTGTTAAGAAAGAAGAAGAGGAGGAGGACAAATCAAGAAACAAATGAAAAAGAAAGAACGAAAACTAACAGGAGCTCCAGATGTGGAAAGTCCATTGGAGAAATAAAAACCACACACACACACACACACACACTCAATGGGTATCCTCTAAAAATCTATAAATCTCATTGTAATGAAATTCCTTAATGAAAGCTAAATAGAAGAATTCCCAGAAAGAAGTTCAGGAGACCCAACAAAAATTGGGAATTATAGGCCAGTATCCACATCAAATAGATGCAAAATTATTGGTACTATACTTGCAAACCAACTTCAATAACGCATATACAGATTATCCACCAAGATCAAGTCAGCTTCATCCCAGAGAAACAGGAAATATTTAACTTAAGTAAATCAATAAAATAAACACAATACGCCATATAAATCACAGAAACCACAAGCTTATCTCACCAGACACAGAAAAGGCCCTTTATAAAAGCTAATAATATCAATCCATGGTAGAAGTTCAGGAGGATCTAGAGATACAAGGAGCATATTCCAACATATATACAAGTATACAGGAAGCTCATAGCCAACCTTAACTAAATGAAGAAAAACTCAAAATATTTGTTAGGAACCACCCATATTACAGAAACAGGTCCACCCTCAGCTCTCCATCAGCGACTCAATGCCAGCAGTCATGTCATCACCAGCCAAGAAATGCTGCATGTGCACCCACCATTATGGCCCATTCTCTGCTCTGTCTCTCTCCCTATCCCTCTGGATCCATCTCTTTATCTTTCTGTCTCTCTCGTCTCCACTCAGAGGCAGCCTTTTGTCCCCTCCCCCTGCCACATGAATCTCTGGCATGAGATCTGTTGTGTGGTATGACTTCTGCAGCTTCCCTTAGCTCTGATCTGCCAAGGTCCTCTTCCATCACAGAAACCCGAACAATTTCCACTAAAACCAACAGCAAGACGAAGATGTCTATTCTGCTCCCTTCTGTTCAGTATAGTGCTTGAAGTCACAGCTAGAGCAATAAGAAATGAAAGGGAGAAAGGCGGAATACAAATGGAGAATGAGGAAACCAAAGTATCCTTATTTGCAGATAATATTATTTTATATCCTCCCAGAAAACTCCCACAGCTGATATACTCATTCATCAAAGTAGAAGGATATAAAATCAACATGGAAAAATCAGTAACCTTTTTATTTACAAACAACAAATATACCAAGAAGTATTTGGAGGAAATAATCCCATTTATAAAGCCTAAAAGTACTGTAAGAAATCTAATCAGGGAAGTGAATGACTTTTACAGTAAAAGCCTTAAGACAGTGTAAAAGGAAACTGAAGAAGAAAGCAGAGGATGGAAAGATCTCCCTGTACATGGTAGACCAATATTGTGAAAATGGCTGTCCTACCAAAAGCGACTTGCAGACTCAATCCAACCCATATCAAATTCACTGATTTAGATAATGATCTTAAATTTCTTATGGAACCACGGAGACCCAAGATAGTTAAAAACAAACCCGAACACCAAAAATTATGGATCAATGTCCCAGATTTCAAGTTTTTCTACAAAGCTAGAACAGCAAAACCAGCATGGTACTGTCTTAAAAACAGGTATATTGATCAATTGTAATGTAGAATTGAAGACATACATCTAATCCCACACTTATGAAGCCACCTGATTTTTTGATAAAGAGGCAAAAAAAAAAAACCCACACTGGAGAAAGAAGACATCTTCAGCAAATGGTTCTTATCAAACTGGCTAGCTACATGTAGAAGAATGATACCAGTTCCTCATCTTTTACCGGGCACAAAACTCAACTCCAAATGGATCAAAGATCTCAATTTAAGATCTTGAAGTTTAAATCTGATAGAAGAAAAGGTACTTAGGTACAGGAAAGGCCTTTCTGGACAGGATCTTGTTAGCATAGGCATTAACATCAAGAATTAATTATTAGGGTCTTGCAGAGCTAAAAAGCTTTTATACAGCAAGTGACACCATCATTAGGAGGAAGAGGCAGCCTGCAGAATGGGAGAAGATCTCTACTGCCTTTACATCTGACACAGGGTTCGTGTCTAGAGTACATAGAAATCTAAAACAACTAAATACACATCAAGAAGCAAACAAACAACCTAACTTAAAATGGGGCATGGACCTTCTCAAGCAGATATTTCTCAAAAGATAAAACACAAAAGGTTGCAAAGACACTCAAAAGTAGTCAGCGTTCTTAGGTATCAGGGAAATGAGAATTGAAACTACTTTGAGATTTCATCTTACCCCAGTGGGAATGGTTAAGATTAAAAATTAAGTGATCAGGCATGTTGGCACACAGCTTTAAGGACAGTACTCAGGTGGCAGAAGCAGCTGGATTTCTGTGAATTCATGGTAAGCCTCATTTACATAGAGTGTTCTAGACCCTCCAGCATCCCACAGTGAGACCTTGACTCAAATAAAACCAAAACAGAAAAAAGAAAATAAACAACCAAATAGTAATGCTGGTGTGAGAGTGGTGAAAGTGGACCATTAATCCACGACTCCTAGGATTGCACACAGTGCAGGCACCATGGAAATCAGTGTGGAGACTCCTTAAAAGGGGCAGAAACAGATCTGCCTCATGGTCCAGCTACAGGACACAGAAAGGTCATAAAGAAATCTACTATTATAGTTGCTTCCTAAAATACGTGCATATAAAAAGAGTTTAAATGGAGTCACCCAATAATGGGTAACAGTGTCTCTGCTAGATACACAGGCTATCAAAAAAGCAAATCAAACACAAAGATAACCCAGTGTTACAAATGGCTTACCTTTTTTGGAGTTGCTGCCAAGTGAGGTCCAGAAATGTTACAGGCTCCTGCCAATGCTCTCAGTTACCCTCCAGAACTAGCAAGGTTCTATTGATGAACACATCACATACCTGGGCCATAGAGCATGAATATCCAAGATGGTACTAATCTAGAAGCTTCATCACTACCACGTAGCTTTTGAGTGCTGGAAAGGTGTTGTGCTCACTACCAGAGGAGAGAAGTAATTTACAGCAATTCACAGCTCAGCTGCGAATCCTGTTGTTGTGTAGCAGTTTCTGCCATGACTGAAACATTCCATCCCATAGGAAAGTTCCGTAAGATAGAAAGTAAACAACTCAACCAGGTTCACTTGGCCCCTCCTTCCCTAGAGTGGATAATAGAGTCTGCTGAGAGTACTCTCAGATGAGCCAAACTGCAAAGTAAATGGACACCAGACCAGTTACCTCGAAGAAGAAACCAAGCAACCTACGGAGGCACTGGGAAAGGACACTCTCCAGCCTACTAGGCCCCTAAAAGTTGTGCAGTATGCTACAGGCTTCCGGCTTTTATGAGCAGTCAGTCATGCTGCTGGGGCGGGGCTTGGTACAACTGCTGTCGTTGAGTCATTTATGCTCCTAGAAGTAATCCCTCACCACATTTCTACATACAATAAGACCCATCTCTAAGTTGGATTTTGGTGGCATCTGTACTTTAGTCTGTTGTGGCCTTGCTATGTGGTGTGAGACGATATGTGTGTGTTGCATCTCCTCATTGTGAAGTCTGTCACACAATATAATTGTTATCTGAACAGGGACTGGACAGAGCTAAAGATGAGCTATGGGGGAGTGAGGGCTTATATGGGTAGTAAGACATGCAACTCAGGCTAAGCAACCTCAAGAGAGCATACATATGCTAAGAAATTTTTTTATGCAAAGTCCCTTTCTGTGTGCTGTGTGTTAACATGTCTTTGTACTATGGCGATAGTTGTGTGGTTCTTGGCATGGGTAGTGAGATTTCCCACTATGGCTGAGCCACCAGGGTTAGGACTGTCTGAGGGAGGAATGTCAATTTTTATTGGCTGAAGTTTTAGCTTTTTCAATTTTGGACATGCTTGGGCAGGTCTGGGTATGTTTCAGCAGGATTATAGGAGCTGTCCTTTGTGCTCATCATCTTAAGATATTGTGGGCAGACTCAGGCTCTGTATGAGCTCTCTCCCTCGTCTATGTTGTCAGGGGTGTTGTTTACTAATGGCCTGCTGTTTAAATAATCCTTGCCTGCTGAAACTTCGATCTGACTGTAAAATGGGGGGAGTTCAGACCTCTCAACTAAGGATGGTGTATTTCTCTCCAGCAAAAGGTAATGCTAGGGGTGGAGATGGTTTGTCTGGCCAGCAACTCTCCCATCAGCTAAGAATTGTGCATCAGGAAGCAACAGCTACAGCTACAGCACCAAACCAGGGCCTCTTGGACCCAGAGAGCCAGAAGGTACAGCAGAGGCGGGCTGGACCATGTTCTCCCTTGGCCTTGGGTGGTAGGCTGAGAACATTAAATCAGGCCCACTGGGCTCATCCAGCGTGGAGAAATGTGGGGACAGGCTATGGGAACGTAATGGCTCAGAGAAAGTGACTTAGCACTACAGAGAGCTAATTAAGTTAGCACCTCCTATCCTTACTTTTGTACCAAACCTTGATCAGTTGGAGGAAGCAGCTGATGGAATTGCAAGGGGCCTTTCTGTATTACATTGGATCTTTTTATGTTCAACTGCAGTAGCTCCTTAGCTGTGAACTTCTGAGGTCACCTCACACTTGCTCAGAACAGATAACAACAGACGTTCAGAGTGCTTCACTGTGGTGGTTTGTGTAGGAATGGTCCCTGAAGGCTCACGTATTTGCTTGCTTGGTCATCAGGGAATGGTACTACTTGAGAGGAATTAGGAGGTGTGGCCTTGTTGGAGGCACTGTGTCATTGGTGTTTTGGGGTTCCAAAAGCCCAAGCCTGATGGGGAAGCTTTGTCAACCAATTATCTTTAAGAGGTGGGACCAAGTTAGGGTATGGCCTTCTGGGACTGGAGAAAATGGGCACATGGCCCAGATGCTCTCTCTCTGTGTGGTTCCCTTGCAGCACAGCTGAGCTTGGACTTCTCCTTCCTGTTTTGTGAGTTTTGCCTTCTAATAAATAAAGATATAATTGTTTTATCTTTTAGCTAGCATGGTTATTTCCTAACTGAGTTAACTCGACACAAGCCAGTCCTGGTGTCTGTCTCTTCCTATTACCAGAGGATCCAGATGTAGAAGTCTCAGCTCCTTCCCCAGAACCATGTTTGTCTATGTGTCGTTATACTCCCTGCCGTGATGAACATGGGTTAAATCTCCAGTCTTTAAGCCAGCTCCAGCTAAAGGTTGTCCTTTATAAGAATTGCTGTAGTCATGGTGTCTCTTCATAGCAATAGAACAATGATTAAGATATTTGCCATGGTTAATTTTGTGACCCCTAATTGTTATGAGATGGCAGTGGTTCAGGATGGTGACTTATGCCACCCATCCTTTGGAAAAGGGTTTGTTATACAATGACATGCTGTTAACTTCTGAGCATCTAACAGATTTAGAAAAGTATTTAAAAGGGCATACAAGTGCATCTAAAGTGTGGTACTAAACCTTCCTAAAGCTACAGCCCCTTAATACAGTTTCTAATGATGTGGTGACCCCAATCATAAAATTATTTTTGTAACCAGACAGTGATGGCACATGCCTTTAATTCCAGCACTTGGGAGGCAGAGGCAAGTAAATTTCTGTGAGTTCGAGGTCAGTCTGTGATGTGGGAGTGTCATATATCAATCTGTTGATTTCATTGGTTAAGTAATAAAGGAACTGCTTGGCCCTCATAGATTAAAAATACAGGGTCTGTGTAATTATTTTGGGGCATAAGCTAGCCAGGCGGCCGGGGTGCTGGGGACGCAGCCCCGCCGCTCCTATTACAACAATTGGCGCCCAGACATGTGGACAACTGTATCCACATAAAGCCTGAGACAGCTTGGGAAGTTCTTAAAGTAAAAAAAAAAAAAAAACAAAAATAAGGAAGAAAGAGAGTAGTTGGGTGTGGTAGGACACACCTTTAATCCCAACACTTGGAAGGCAGAGGGAGATTGACCTCTGTGACTTCAAGGTGTGGTAGCACACGCCTTTAATCCCAGTGCCTAGAAGGCAGAGACAAACAGATCTCTGTGAATTCAAGGTGGAGTAGCATACACCTTTAATCCCAATGCCTGGGAGGCAGAGACAGGCGGATCTCTGAGAGTTCAAGGACAGCCTGGTCTACAGAGTTATTCCAGGTCAAAGATATACAGAGAATATAAAATATAAGTAAAAAGAAATGAAATAGAGATTAAAATAAAGCCGCACAAAGATGGAAAATACACAGAGAATTTTGATACTGTATGCTATTATGCTCTCTTTGAATTGTTTGAATGCTGAGGAAGGAGCAACAGCTGCTAAAAGATATTTTTTATAAATGCTGCTGAACTAATTCAACATAGATATTATCAAAATGCCTTGACTTTGAAATTTGGATCTAAGGACATGATGCTTTGGAAAGGAGTTTCTTATTTTGCTTTCACAGAGAGTGAGAGTCTGTGGATTTCTTCTATTCCTATATGGTATGATGGACCACGCCCTCCTGAAGAGTTGCTGTACACATCTTCAGAAAATTGCTTTGCTCAACTGCCAACTGAGATGAAACTAGCACACAGGTTATACCATGAAAGACCTAATTAACGACGCCCCCATTCAGCAGGAAGCAGTTTGGAGAGAAAAAACTGCGCCCATGTTCCCAAATATGGTTTATAAACGCTCTTCTACATTTAAAGGGGGATATGATATAGATATGAATAATTTGCATTAGTATAGATTTTGCTTTATTGATAGAGATTTAAGGTCAATTTTGTTCTATGTATATGTATTTCTGATCTTGACTAAGGTATTATGATTGTGTAGTTCATTTAAAAATATAGTATATATAGGTTCTTAATGGATAATCATTAATAATAGTCAAGTTTGTAGTCATGTTAGTTAAGATTTTCTAGATGTACATAGATATATTTTAGATAGGCATTCTTCATATATTTCAAAGATTACAGAGTAGGACATTTAATGTTTTAATAACTTAGGGTTTTTCATGACAATGAGACACTCTGCTCCTGGCAGCACCAATCTACTTCAAGAGGAAGATGGGCATCGAAGAGGATCCTTATGGAGTTTGATAGCCATTTGGGCAAGAAACTGCTCTTGCCTGGACTATTGCATAAACTGGACACAGAGAACCTGCAGAGAGAGGACTACTGAACTTGCCTAAAGGTGAGATGATCTTTCGGGGTTCCTGATTCATGAAGGAGTCTGCAAGACATTCTGCAGGACACAACAGATAGTGACTGAACTGACTTTGAATTTTCCTGCTTCATGGAAATGTCTGCTGGATACCATGGGCCTGAAGGCTGAAGATGGATGCCCCAACAGTACAGAGGAACTTTAGGTGACTGTCCAGGCAACAAGATGTCTCTGTCATTTCTAGAGTTTGAAAGTTGCTTATTTCTTGTTTGCTTAGCTAATATTGTATCTTTCTGGAGTCTTTGATGGAGTTAAGAATAGTTAGTTATAGTTATAATTTTCCTTAGTTATGATAAAGATTATTGTAATTTTTACTTGATAACTGTGTTGTTATATGTAATTTTGCTATGTTAAAGTTAAAGCCTTCCTTCCTTTTTGTTTAAACAGAAAAAGGGGAAGTGATGTGGGAGTGTCATATATCAATCTGTTGATTTCATTGGTTAAGTAATAAAGGAACTGCTTGGCCCTCATAAGTTAAAACAGAGGTGGGAGGAGTAAACAGAACGTAATGCTGGGAGGAAGAGGAAGTGAGCTCAGAGACGCCATGCTCCGCGCTCCTGGGTAGACAGATGTGATAGCTCCTCTCTGAGACACACACGATGAAGCTCCGATTCAGGATGGACGTAGGCTAGAATCTTCCCGGTAAGCGCACCTTGGGGTGCTTACACACATTATTAGAAATGGGCCAGTCCAGGTGTGAGAGTTAGCCGAGAAGGGGCTAGATAGAATGGGCCAAGCAGTGCTTAAAAGAATACAGCGTCTGTGTAATTATTTTGGGGCATAAGCTAGCCGGGCGGCCGGGGTGCTGGGGACGCAGCCCCACCGCTCCTATTACAACAAGTCCATTTACAGAATGAGTTCCAGAATTGCCTCCATAGCTACTAGGTAACAGTGTCTCAAAAATATTTTTCATAATTGTAATTTTGCTATTGTTATGAATCATAATGTAAATATAGGATATGCTGATTGTCTTAGGCGACCTCTGTGAAAGAGAAATTTGTCTTAGGTCACCTCTGTGAAAAGGTCATTTGACCTTCAAAAACCAGTGGTCTAAAGAAATAGAAATGGGAGACTAGTCTGTACAGATACAAGGGTTAGACACACCTGTGAAATCTTACAGGTAAGATGCTGATAAAATCTTAACAGCAGTCTATGCCTGTAAAGATAAAGAAGATACAGGCACTTGGGGAGTATTAGACTTTTATATCCCATATTTTTCAAGCTACCTATCCTCTGTATAACTTGATAAAGAGTAATATATAGGATTGGAACAAAGAGTCTCAAGGGTCCTTTGAGTAGGCTAAGATCCCTTAGGACAGGCTAAGCAGCTGCTCCACAACCTCATTGTCCCTTCTGTTAGAAGTCACCAGGAGTTCAGAAGGATATGGTTGGGGGGTCTGCAGGAATGGTTACCTGAACATTGGAGTTTTAGAAGGGAGCAGAGGTTCGGTGCACAGTGCTAGAACAGCAACTATGATAAGCATATAAAGCTTTGCAGCATGTAGAATTTATGACAGGCCCAACCTCAGGGACCATAAAAACAGGTCGCCTAAAAGGGGCTTGGTTGAAGGCCTTCTGATCAGACCTCCTTCTGCTGTGGCACAGAATCAAATTCTACAAAGGCCCGGTGAACACATATTGCAACGACGTGAGATGTCTGCCAGTCTCATCATAAATGCCATGAAGCCCACTCTAGGACCAGTGTCTATTAAGGCACTGAGCATCCTCCAGTAATTGAATCAACAGATAAGCCAGATAATGTACTGGAAGGGATACCTGCCATCCCTGTAGATACTTGGTACACAGGTGGTACTAATAGGCACACCAAAGGAGAATGGGAAGCTGTAGCAATACAAATGAACATAGATACCACATGGCTAGAAAACGGAGAAGAAAAAAAAAGCCAATGGACTGAGTTAAGAGTTAACCTCATCCAGTAACTGATGGAAGCAGATGCAGAGATCTACAACTAACCACTAGGCCAAGCTCCCAGACTCCAGTAGAAGAGATGAAGGAATGATAATATGAGCAAAGGGGTAAAGACCATGATGGGGAAACCCACAGAAACAAACAACCCAAACTAGTGAGAGCTCACCAACTCTGGACTGATGGCTGCAGAACCTGTATAGGAACAAACTAGACCCCATGGAGGTGACAGTAGGTGAATTGGGCAGCTTATGAGGCCACTGGCAGTGGGTTCAGGATCTATCACTTGTTCATGAACTGCATTTTTGGAGCCCATTTCCCATGGAGAGAGATACCTTGCTCAGCCTAGACACAAAGAGGAGGGCCTTGGTCAGGCCTCAACATGGTGATGTGACATACTTCTTTATCTCCCCATGGGAAGCTATACCCTCTCTGAGGAGCAGATGGGGGTTGGGGTAAAGAGAAGATGAGGGGAATATCAGGATGAAGGGATAGAAAGAGAAGTGAGATTGATATATAAAACTAAAAAGTAAACTTTCGAAAAAGTTTTGGATAGTAATAACTCATGAGACTTGGCTTATGACAATTTATACTGACAGTTGAGCTGTAAATAGTAGTAGCCTTACCTTATGACCCAGTGGGAAAAGGAAGACTGGCAGTTGCTCAGCCAGTCATGGTTAGGGCAAAAAATTTGGAAAAAAATATAGAACTGAGTTCAACAGGAATCATAATCCCTGGTCATTTTCCATGTGTTAGTCCACAGCCTGTTAAATCCTCCTGGGAATAATGAAGCAGATGCCTTTACCAAGGTGTGGATCATTTCCCCCAGGTACCATTGGAAGCTGCCCACTAGGTCCATACAAAATCTGGTCATAGGGGAACCAAAAAAGGTTGGAAATTATCTAAGACCGCTGTCATTCCTGTGAAATATTTTGTGTGCTATTCAAAAATGGAAGACCCATTTTCTGATTGCAGCCTTGACAAATGGATGCTCAGATGGAATATAAATCAAACTGTCCCATAAGGGAATGGCAGTAGAGCCCAGAGTGTGTGCCTGGCAGAAGCAGAAACCAGCAGAGCTCTCTGGGACGGTAAAGTTTAAACTAACCAAGCCACTTTGCAAGGCCACTCTCCAGCTTAGTGTGATGTCTGAAGGCTGCCCAGAGGGCTCCAGGTTTCCAGCTTTCATGAGTTGTCACTCATGATACAGTGGGCTTTGGTGAGGCAGCTATATTTGAGACATTTCTGTTCTTGGAAGTAACCCCATCACCTATATTTTTGTAAGTACCTCAAATGAAATAAATTGGTTCACAAAGTTGGACTTGGGAGGTATCTGAACTTTGGTCTGTCATGACTCTTTATCTGGGGTGAGTAGATGCATGTGTTTCATCTCCCCAGGAAATGTCTGTCACACAATAGCAGAAAGTGATAAAGTGATTGTAAGGACTGGCCATTTGGTACAATGTTGCTGTAAATGTCATAGCAACGGCAAAATCCTTTCTGATTGTGTTTAAGACCCACTCCTCAGGATGACACTCATGCTTTGCATTGTTATCGGGGCCAAGACCCGGTGGCTAGGAAGGTAATAAGTCCTGACTACTATTATTCTGCCAAATGGACACACTATCAAACTGACTGCTAATGACATCGTTGGATCTCTCACACCTCACCAGAGAAACCACTTTCTGCAGTAGATGATTAACACAGAGACCCCCATGTGAGTTTGTTCAGAATGGGGAATGTTCAAAACTAAATGGGACATCAGCTCCACATTTATTACTTCTTCCCAAGGTTGAGGGACCATTAGGGAAGAAGGGGCGGAAAGATTGTGAGAGTCAGAAGCTGTGGGTGATTGCTAGGGAAAAAAATGTGTTCTGAACACAGCAGGGCAGCTACAGCTATGAACTCACAGCAGCTGTGTTAGGGTGCATAAGAACCTGAGGACGCTCCAGCCTGACAAAATCCCACTGTGGAAAAAGGGCATGGACTTGAGTCTCATGCCTAGCTGACAAGGTATTGACAATAGACTGCTGCTGGGAGAAAGAAAGTTAGTGTTGGGGGCTGATGAGAAGCCAAGGACAATGGCCCTGGGTTTTGGATCCTACTTCAAGTTCTGGCTTTGTGGGAGCCTAGCCAGTTTGGATGTTCACCTTCCTAGACATGGACGAAGGGGGGAGCACCTTGGACTTTCCACAGGGCAGGGAACCCTGACTGCTCCTTGGACTGGAGAGGGAGGGGGAGAAGGGTGGAAGGAGGGGGAGGGAAATGGGAGGCGGGGAGGAGGGGGAAACGTTTTTTTTCTCAATAAAAAATTAATAAAAAAAAAGAAAGTTAGTGTTCTTTATGGGCGTGACCCTTGGGAGGCTGCCCATGCTCCAGTGGATGGCCAAACATTCAAGAATTTATGGGCAACACAAACTAGACTTGATGGCTCAAGAAAGCAATGAAGATTCAGAGTCTGGAAGGCAGGAAAGAGGGGCAGACCTAGGGCAAGTTGGGATAGGGGAATAAAATGTTAAAAATTTATTCTCAAAATTCTCAAAGACCTAATATATATGTGTATAATATATAAAATATTACACAATGTAATAAAATATATAATATAATAATAGTATATTATACATAATATATAATATAATATGCATAATATAATGTAATAATAATATAAAAGTATATATAATATAAAATAATAACTATATTAAAACATTGGTGGGGGAGATAGCTCAGACAGTAAAATGCTTGCCTTACAAGTTTGAGTTTGAGCCCCAGAACCAACAAAAAAGTTGGGTGTGGTACTGTTTATTAGTAATCCCAGTCCTAGGGAAGTGGAAAGAGGGGGGATTCCTGGCACTTTCAGATCAGCCAACCTAGCTCAATCAATGAGTATCAGGACAGTGAGAGGCTGTGTCTCTAAAACTTAGGTAGACGGTCCCTGAGAAACAGTATCCATGGTTTACCTGCAGCTTCCACACACACACACATGCGTCCCCCCCCCCAATATGTGTCTGTCTATCCACAGAGACAGGTAAAGCTATTATGTCAACAGCTTGTTATAGTCTGAATGTATTTCCTGTATCGATACATTGACATTCTAACTACAGGCATCTCAGAATGGGACCTCACTTGGAACATGGTAACTGTGAACTTCATTGCTTAAGAGTAAGTCAGGTAGGCAGAGTGGGTTCCCACATCACTACACCTGGGAAATCTGTCCATGCAGAGATTAGCATCTGATGAGAAAAGCAGCTGAGATTGAGGTGTTGTCCCTACAATCCAGGAGACACCTACAACTGCCAGCAGGTTCCAGCAGCTATAGGAGAGGCATGGGGCATATCTCCCTCAGCTGCCAGAGGGGTGCCACTCTGAGGGCATGCTGGTCTTGGACTCTGCAGTCTAGAACTGTGATACTGTACATTTTGTATTACTTCTGCCAATTAGTCTATAGTATTTTGCTTCTTTGGCTGTAGAAAATCCAAAATTTTATTCATCCAAATTTAAATCAAATTATTTATTTATTTAGTTTTTGTTTTTGCTTTTTGAGATAGAGTTTCTCAGTAGTTCTGAAGCCTGTAGACCGGGCTGGCCTCAAACTCACAGAGATCCGCCTGCCTCTGCCTCCTGAGTGCTGGGATTAAAGGTGTGCACCACCAGCGCCCAGCCCAATTTTATTTTAATTGATTAAATTTTGCACATGCATACTGTGCATACAGGCCACTCTACCATCTCATTCACCCTCCTTTTTCCCACAAATTTTCTCTCACATTCCTCATGTCTGTCTGTCTGCCTTTCTCTCTCTGTCTCTCTGTGTGTGTTCCACGGAGTTTAACCAGGACCATCCGTTTGATCATCAGTGTGCGATCTTTCGGAACCTAGTGGGCTTAACAGCAGGTGCACAGCTAAAAACAGCAACTTCCCTCTCTCAGAATCTGTCTATTGATTTACTGGTAAGAGGTAAGACCTGGAGAGACATGCCCCTGTAGTAATAAGAACAGCGGGCTACGTTCCACCACCCGGCCGCCTGTACGGCTAGCTTTATACCCGAAATAATTACACGGAAACTGTATTCTTTTAAACACTGCTTGGCCCATTATATCTAGCCTCTTCTTGGCTAACTCTTGCACCTGGACTAGCCCATTTCTAATAATCTGTGTAGCCCACGAGGTGGCTTACGAGAGAAGATCTTAACCTGCGTCTGTCTAGAGTGGGAGAATCATGGCGACTCCTAGACTCAGCTTCTTTCTCCCAGCATTCTGTTCTGTCTGCTCCACCTACCTAATTTTTTGTCCTATCAGAGGCCAAGCAGTTTCTTTATTACTTAACCAATGAAACAACAGATAGAAAGATGACCCTCCTCCATCATGTCCCCACTGTGACTGATTATTGACAGGGTCAGTCTTGTGAAGTTCCGTTGAGGAAGTGCTTCTATTGCACCACTAGGCACTGGGCCTCGTCCTACAACTCATGTGGTATGCATGGTGATCCTTTGTCTTGTGGCTTCACCTTACTCAACAGCATTGGTTAAATTCCATTGTCTTTGCCTTGGGCTTCTAGGCATTATTCAGATTGCTAAGTAGGGTTTATCAGGGCTTCCTTCTGACTGATATGCTTGGTGGAGTCAGCCCACGCCTGCACATCTTCTCGTTGCTCTCTTGCACATTTCTGGTTTAGATTGTGCTGTTGAGAAATGTTACTCACCGTAAGAAGGGGAATCAGGGTAAAACCTGGGGATAAACAGTCCAAAGCTTATTGTTGAAGCCACCTTCACAGATGATGAGTTTTTGGTTCCCACTAGACTGCTTTGATAAATGTCACTGCAAAGAATTAGCGGAATTAGGAGAGGGTTTCAGACCATCTTACTGTTTCTGTTTTAGTGCTTAGCTCTGAACTGAAAAGAAGTGCTCTTCTGGCTTTGTTGTGCTCCTTTCGGCTTATCTGCTAGGGTGGATCATGTCAGGGCTGCGTTTCTCTGAAGAGTGACAGAAATCACACTGGACTCTGGGACATGAAGTATGTGAGCATCACATTCTTTTGAGCTGAGCCTCTCTGGGTTGTTTGTGCCTAAATCCTGCCTCCTCCAGGTTGCACTCTGCCCTGCTCTGTTCCCTCACCATACATCGAATTCTTGTTTTCTTTCTAAATGATGTGCTTCTGCTAGGCATGCTTAGGCTTCCAGCGGCTGCTCTAGAGAAAGCTTGGTGGGAACAGGCTGTTCATTTGGTATACACCCTAGAAAAAAAGTAAATATGATTTGTGAAGGGCCAGGTTTGATTGTATTGCAAACAATGACTTTCAAACAAAATTCTGATTGGATAATTTCTTCACTAAGAGACTTTGTAAAAGTTAAAGAGGAACAAGACTAACGTAAACAAAACACTAGGTTCATCATTCTGGTACATCCACCATGCTGTCTGCTAGTGACTTCCTATTAACCATTTTCCCCCTCACTTCTTAGCCTTCTGCATCAACTGTAGCAGCTCGTACCCTCACACTCTTTCATCTAGGCCCCCCATTTTCTTTGGCTGGCTATCCTATTGTCCTCAATGTCAGTTTCTCTGTCACCATGAATGGAGTATGTAGGCAAACGAAGAAGTTTAACCTAGAAAATAAGCTGATGAGAATATTTTTCTACATGGAGCTGGGCCAACATGTAACATTACCACGTTCAGAATTGTTTCAAATGCATGTGACCCAGTGTGTCTGATGACAGATCTTTTGCAGACCTCAGAAGCTATGTCACATGACTAGAGTGACCTGGAGAGGAACCCATAGAATGCCTTCTTCTACAATAAACTCAAGGGTCAAGAAAAAAAATACAAATTCATGTCAAAATCATTCTGGCGGTTGAATTATAATTCACCCATGTAAACAGAACAGATGCCTGTAAGAGATTTCAAGATAACACTGGCATATTTTCTGACCATATTCATAAAAGCTTTATCATAATAGTTATTTATTTTCTGTTTTGTTGTTGTATTTAAATCTGAAATTGAAGACTTAATACAAAAACAGAAATAATAATGGCAGATAGCGTGTTTCTTGAACTATACCTGGAAGAACATTCTTCTCAAGTTTTAGAAAAAGACAACACTTATAAGTTCATGTTCTGCAGACGAACAGGTTGGTGGTCCATTTCTCAATCGACTCCTCACTGGCCAGGATACCCATACCTATTATAAGCACAGGCAAAGTCAGGCACCCAACAGAGGCTATTGCATGTAGTAGAGTGCTGATTAAAACAGATCAAATGTGTTGACCACAGGTCTGTGAGATGCATGAGGACCTTAGGTTGATCTCCAGAAGTAATGCCAAAAATATTTGGGTGAGTGGCGTGTGCTTGTAGTTCCAGTGCTATAGCAGAGGGGACAAGCACATCTCTGAGACTCCCAGCATTTAAGTGAGCTCCAGCTCAGTGAGGGACCCTGTCTCACAAAACAAGAGCAGGCATTTCCTGACATTTCTAGTATCCTGGAGACTCTCTTGCAATTTAGGCTTCATCTTCCCTGCTTCATATAATGGTCCCTCAGGGCCTCTTTGCAGGGACTCCAACCCAGTCATAGGTTGCCTGGTCTCAGCTGCTGAGGTGGTTGAAATGAAGAAATGTCCCCCATAGGCACATTCGTTTGGGGAGGTTATAGAATTCTGAAGACACGGAGCCTTTCTAGATGAAGCAGGTCACTGGGGAAGGGCTTTGAGAATGTATAGCCTTGTTCAACTCCCTGCTGTCACTGCTTTCTGGATGTGAATGGAGATGGGCTCTCCTGCTTCCTGCTCATGTTGCCATGCTTCCTAGCTATTGTGAACATCTAGCCTTCTGGAACCATGATCCAAACCAAACTTTTCAATAACTTGCTTTTGGTTATGCTATTATATCACAGCAACAAGATGGTAGCTCAGTGATTTGAGAGAGAATGACCCCCATGGGCTCAAGGTTGAATACTTGGTCTCTAGCTAGGGAAACTATTTGGAAAGGATTAGGAGGTAAGGCCTTGTTGAGAAGGTATCACTGTGGATAGACTTTGAGGTTACAAAAGATTCCCACTAATAATAGTGTATTCTGTCTCTCTGTGTCCTACTTGTGGATCAAGATGTGAACTCTCAGCTGTTCCTGCTAATACGCTTCTCTGCTCTACCATCACAGATGCTAATCCTCTGAAACTTAAGCCCAATGAAACACTTTTGTTTTATAAGATGCCTTGGTCTGGTTTTGTCACAGCAATATAAAAGTAGCTGACACCTAAGTTGATATGGAGATAGGGGCTCCTCATGCTGAAGAACCAGACCACACTGTTCTGTGGAAGAATGAGTTTGAGTCCATGAGACCAGGAGGTGGATGTGGTAGTGTGAGTGCAAACTTCTCTCCATGGGCTCACACATGTGAACACTCACAGATGTTTTCCAGTTAGGGGTTCTATTTGGGGGAGGTCATGTGATCTCTTGCTGGAGGAGGTATACACCTGGGTACAGACAATGAGTATGTATAGCCTCTTCCCGTTTTCAGTTTTCTTTGGGATTTCTTTGTGTCTTTGGATATGGGATCTCTCAGCTGCTGGCCCTATCCTCTGCTCGTAGACTTCTTCACCATCATGCACTCTCCCTCTGGAACCACAAACCAAAATAAAGTCTTTCTTCCCCAAATTCCATTAGTTTATCACAACAACAGAAAGTAACTAACAAAGCTGTTTTCTGAAACCATGAAACAGGACTCCAAATCCTGCCAATCTTGCATCTTCTATACCTTCAAAACCAGTACCATGTGGATGCTGCTGCAGAGTTCTATTGCTGGGTCAAGACATAGCCTACCTCATTTGAATCACAGCCATGTTTGCTTCTATGTGTTGGTCCTGGGTGAAATCTTCCTAGACCTTTGAGGAGAAGGGAGTCCTTTCTCTTGAGTCTTCAAATGAACATGAGTCTCCATAAGATCGAGTTGTGAGGGTGGCCTTTTGCCCTTAGAAACCTTTCTTTATTGCCCCGGTGTGGCATTGGTTTCCCTTCACTGCTACTGATTTCTTTAACAATTAAGGTTTCTTTCTTCTCCCAAATCCCATCCTCCATGTGCAGTTGCTTTCTCAGCCTGGTATCTCAGGCTGGATGCTCTCCTGCCTTGAGATGCTGAAGACATTAGTCCAGTATGTCTAAACTCACATTCATCCATGTCTTCAGGATATGGGCAGAGTGAAGCCAGACACTTGACCATCTCATACAAATGGTACCTACCCCTTTTCTTCATCTTTGCTTTCTTCGAGATTCTCATGATCTAGTTCTCCATTGTCTGCATTCTTGTCTGCCGAGCTCTCATTAGAAGGACCCATTAAGCTCTGCTTAGAGGACACTCTGGGCTTTCATCGTTCCAACTCCAAATTCTTTCAAACAGGTCAGAAAGCTGAAGAACTGTGTGATAAGGTCAATCATAGAAACAGTCTCATCTCTCCTACCATTTTGTCTTACTATCTTTATCTGTTGCTGTGATAAGTTGCTCTGACAAAATAAACCGAAGGAAGAAAGTGTGTGTTTTGGCTTACATTGTAGGGGCATAGTCCATCATGACTGGGAAGCCAAAGAGGCAGTATCCTGTGGCAGGTGGTCCCATCATGCCCACAATCAAGAAGCCAGTGTTGATTGGTGTGTGTCCTACATTGATTCATTCTTGGTCTAGGTTGAGCCATTGGTTTGAAGCATCTTACAGGTACTATTAATTGTTCTTTTTAGAAATAAGATTTATTTATTCTATGTGAGGAGGTGTTTTGCCTGCATGTATGCATATATATACATATACACACATATATGCACCGCGTGCTTGCCAAATGCTCACGGAGAATGATGGATTCCCTGGAACTGGAATTATGTATGGTTGTGAGATACCATATGGGTGCTGGGAGACAAAGATAGCTCTTCTGCAAAAATGGCAAGTGCCATCTTAAACACTGAGCCACCGCTACAGTCCTATTAATTGTACCTGTTTTCTGTTACATTATCGTTCTAATGATCTATTGCCTTCTACATGGATTCTACTTACCCCCATGCAGCATTCCTTTGTTGGATAATTGTCATTATGATACCACTTCCAAAAGGCTGAGATGACCTCATCATAGAGTGGACATGGCAAAAACTATTCCACCAGTGAAGGGCTGACTTGGATTTCTGTCCTTCTTTGAATTGGTCAAGCTTCCATGTAGAAGATATTGAACAACAGAAGGAACAACAGAGACTGATTATACAAGTGACCAATATTTGATCACCTATACTAAAAGGTGTACATCAGACCAGCATTGCAAGAAGCCAAGTCACACTTCTGCATCATTGCTCCATTATGGTCCAAGTGTAATCAAATCCACATGAGCTCCACGCCTGTGGTTAGGACTTGGGACAAAATTAAACAGCTCTTATTTTTCCCCTGCCTATGATTTTCCAATTCAGGAATAGCAATAAAGTCAAATGTGGCCCCCAAACTGATCATATGAGATGCTTTACTTCTGCTTTGCTCATTCACATGTCCTCATGCCAACCTCCTGTCAGAGTGACGTGAAGCCTTCCCTTCCTCTCTCCTTTTTATCTCAGTGATTTCCTCTGCCTCTGCCTTCCTCTGATCTCTGCCAAGCTCACGGGCTGGTGGCCAACTCCCTTGCTACAGGAATTTATGACTAAACAGATTGTTTGTTCTTAGTTACATGGTCTTTACTTATTTCCAAAGTTCCTAGCAATAAAGAAGAAAGGGCAATCTCACTAATTAAGAATAATGAGCATCTGGGTGTGAAGGAGGAGGAAGTTCTGAGAAGGGTAAAGAAGAAAAGGTTAGTCTGATTTAGTACAAAGGTTAAATAAAGAAAAATTTTAGTTGTAATTTTTTTTAAAGACCAAGTAGCTTTTCTTATGGTGCATTGTCTCACACTTGACAGACGTTTGTTGAATGAATGAGAAGACCGAGAATTGTTCCTCCTGCCTCTAAGAGGTTGCAGCAAAGCCTTAGCATTCCTATCATCGATGCTGTCATGGAGTAGGTCAGCTGTTCTTGCGGAAGAGCTGTGATTAGTGTATGTAATGTTTGTTCTTTCCAGTTCTCTTTGGGTGTTGAGGTGGGTTTGATTGTTGTCTTTAAAAGTTACTAATTAGGTAAATAGATTACTCATACGTGTAATTCTCAAAAACTTAAAAATTTCAACTGTTACTAGTGGGGTTGGAGAGATGGTTCAGTGCTTAGAGGGCATACAGTTCCTCCAGAGGACCCAAGTTTTGTTTTCAACACATACACACGTTATGGGCTTACAAACTCCTTCTGACTCCAGATCTAGTGCTCTTGACTTCTTCTGGCCTCCAGAGGCAATGAACTCACAAGTCCAAACTCCTACACATAATTAAAATTAATTATAAATACTTTTTTATAAAAGTTACTAGTTTTTGCTGGGAGATAAATTACTGGGCAAAATATTTGGTGGTCAGCTTTGAGAACCTGAATCTGAATCTTCAAAATCCAAATAAAAGATGAGGGTAGGAACATGAATCTGTAATCCCAGGGCTCAGAATGGAGAGAAGGGAGCCGGAGACAGGAGAATCCTGGAAGTAATAGGTCATTTAGCCTATAAACACAACAATGAACAGGAAACAAGAGCGAAGGCATGAACTTACACCCGAGTTTCCTCTGACCTCCACGAACACACTGCGGCAAGCCCATGCCCACATTCACACACACACACACACACACACACACACACACACACACACACACACACACTCACACACAGAAAGATGAAAATGTTACTAATTCCTATTAGATTCCTTGTATTTAAGAGAATGACCCTGTGCATTTGCAAGGGGGAAAATGATTGACAATGTATTTTGTTTCTAAGAAATTATGCCAGTATTGTAGAAGTTCTCATACTGATATCTACAAGAAACACAATTTGTTTCTGGAGTAAATGATTATAAGACCCCAATATATATTTTAGTGACTTAAAAGAGGGCAAAATCAGGTAGAAGCTATGACTTTATTTGAGAGTATGTTTGTGGTGAAATCTCCCTGGTTGGACATGCAACTGGCCTCTTCTCTAAGTCATGGGCACTGGGTATGTGTGCTATGCAACATTTCACAGTGGATTTCTTGGGCAGTTTCTTTCCTCTTGTCTTCTGGCTTTCACCGAAGTAAATCTTTTTTGTGTTAGTTTTCATACTAGCTTAAAATTACTAGCCTGTATTATAACACTCTAGAATGTCACATGCTCCTAAACAGAACTTCTAAATTTTTCCTTTAGATGTCTTTAACTTTTCTGGTTGCCTGTGTGTGTTTTTGTAGCATGTGTAGATCATTTCTGACTAAGCCATCTCCCCAACCCAACTTTTCTGGCTTTGGTCCATTCTATCCGTGGTTTACTCTCATGGCACTCAGCCCCTCTCTCTCCCAGAGCTCGTCCAGTTGACAATTTTGTACCTATTTTCTGGGATCTGTGACTGGTACCTCCATCGGCAGGCAGAGAGTTACATCTGCCTTTGTTCATGATTTAGATCCACGCTCAGCAGCGCGTGGTGGTTCAATAAATCATTACTGAATTAATGGAATGAAAATTTTGCAATCATCTAATTACTTAGCTATTTTCACGTCTCTTTCCTCATTAGGCAATACTGATTCCTCAAAAGCTAGGATTGGGCCTGACACACACTAGACACGTAATAAATGCCCATGGTTGACATGAACAGGCTGTGTCTGCTTGGTGTCATTATAGCCTCCCAGTAGGGACTGTGAGCTGACAAAGCGTCAGTAAGCCTGATGGAGGAGTACCAGTGAGGAATTACGGAGGAAGTGTGGCTCCATATGTTGGAGAAAATGTGGGGCTGAGTAACAGTCTAATTCTGTCTGCAGTGGCAGGTACTTATGGCCATCTAAGACTGTTAACTACTTAGTTAGGCAAGGAACTGAGAAACTTTCATTAAAATGTTTTAGAAAGGGGACCAGGGAAGTGGCTCTGAGTGCAAAGTGCTTGCTTTGCAGAACATGTGGGTCTGAGTTTGAATCCCAAACACCCATGCAAGAAGCTGGACATAGTGGCATATGATTGAAATTCAAGTGCAGGTGTGGTGTAGGAAGTCCTTCGGTCTATGTTTTGCTTTTATTGGTTAATGAATAAAGATGTTTCGGCTAGAGGCTTAGCAGAATAGGGCAAGGGGAGAATTCTATTCCAAGCAAATAGAGGATTTAGAGGGGGATCTCAGTGAGTTTGAGGCCAGCCTGGGCTACAGAGCAAGTACCAGGACAAGCTACAAAGCTACAAAGAGAAGTACCATCTCAAAAAACCAAAAAGAAAAAAAAAGAGAGATGGTGGTTATATCTGTATCATATTGCAATATTTTCATAAAGATTATAAGCATTGATCAGAGCAGACAGAGGAGGGTATGATGGAGACCCCATTCCGGTACTAGTACTGTTGCACACAGTGGTTGTGTTAGTTGCTTCTTTCAATATTGCAGCCAAGTATTTGACAAAGGCAGTGTAGGAAGGTCTGTTTTAGCTCCCTGTTCCAGGGTACTGTCTATCATGGTGGGGATGGCATGGTGGCAGGAATGTGAGGTAGCTGGTCACATCACACCTGCAGTCAAGAAGCACAGAGAGATGAATGCTAGTGATATCACATCTGCAGTCAAGAAGCACAGAGAGACGAATGCTGGTGACATCACATCTGCAGTCAAGAAGCACAGAGAGATGAATGCTGGTGACATCACATCTGCAGTCAAGAAGCACAGAGAGATGAATGCGGGTACTCAGCAACTTCCTTCTTCCTAAGCAGTATAGGACCCAGCCCATCATGTTGCCCACTGTCAGGGTAGGTCTTTCCACTTCAGCTCACCTAATCTACCCACCCCACCCCAGCTGTGTTTCCATGGTGATTCTAACTCCTGGCAAGTTGACGACGGTATTAGCCATCACTGTAGGTGCTTAATCAAGGCAAGGCCCTCCCTTCCTCAGCACGCCATAAGCGTTGTGAAGTAAAGAACTCCTTTTCTCCTCTGGAAATAACCATGCTTCACCTAAACAGCGGCTTTCAGAGTGGGAGCTTAATAGAGGTTCATGGTCGGAGTGAATAACTGCTCAATGCTGAGAAGCAAAACAGAATTGAAGAATGCTTTCTTTGGGTCAGGGAGTTAGACTAGATGAGGAATAAGCCAATAAAATGCAAATGCCATTACTGCAGACGGGTGACCTCCCGAGCAGGGTGAAGTGTGCCTATAGTTGTGCTCTCAAGATTGACTGAAAAACTATTACCCCTTCAAATGTTTCTCCTCCGGCTCCTCTTTCCAGGCAGCAGAGCTGGAAATGTGTGGGGCACTATTTCCTGGTAAGCCACAATGGAAATGCCATGGAATTGGACAGAAGAACGTTACGGATTCATCATAGTTTATTCCATTACAATAAACACCTAGAAAGCCATAATGGTGTGTCATCTATTATGTAGCTCCATCGACCTTTTCAGATGTTACACAGTCTCCAGAGGCTTGCTAATGGCACAGGGCTATATAATCTTTACACAATCATGTTTAACCGCATCTGAGATAGTGGGATCTCCCAGGGTACGTAAGTGCTTTGGTTCTGTATGTGTGTTTTGTGTGTTTGTGTTTATGTGTGTGTGTGTTGTATGTATATAAAGGTGTATGCACATGTGTGAATGAATATACATGTGGCTTGTCCTCTTCCTTTATTTTGAGATAGGGTCTGTTACTAAATCTGGAGTATGACCAAGGGAGGCTGGCCATTTGATAAACTCCTGAGGTCTTCTTGTCTCTGTCATTTCAGTGCTAGGTTATGGATGGATGTTGGGTTCTGAAGTCATGTTCTCATGCCTGCTCAGCATTAGCTAGGTACCCAGTCCCAGTGATCCGGTTCTTCTGTCTTTTTAAAGGAAATCATCAAAAGTGCAGGAAAAGGCCTTTGGGGTTCTCTTTTTCAGGATAGATAACAATATATAAATAATCTTTGCTTGAATTCAGTTTAGAAGACATTGTCTAGCTCATGAATGAGAGCATGTATATGTGCCCATTCATGATGACTACATTGAGATTTACAAATTAACGAGCCAAACAAAATGTAAGGCAGAAAATGACCATACAGTTTCAAAAATCACTATTAACATCCCTGCTAGGTTTATCTTGTTTTGCTTAAACGGTCATAAGCCATGTTTATTGTTTAGCCACTCCTAGAAAACAAGCATCCACACACTGAAAAGGGGACATGAGAAACCTTAAATGGGGATGCGGCTGGCAAGAGGGGAGGGGAAACTTTGATTGGGATGTAAAAACAGAACAAAAAATAAACAAATAATGACAACATAGAAACCTTAAATAATTCATGTTTTGTGCTATAAAACCTGTTCAAAAGCCTGTGGCTTTGGAGATCTTAGGACTTAGGGTAACCCAATACTTTTGTCTTACTAAATGGATATTACATACTTATCAAAATAAATTGCAATATTTTTAACTGACAGTGTTCACCTGTTAAATGGGGAATTCTAACTAAATTCAAGAAAAAAACCACAGGTGCATGAGATACCTATCTCACACCATTTGTGTGTGATTGATTCACTATTTAAGTAATACTTGTTAATAACTATAGCCATTTCCCACAGCATCTAACAAAGCATGGTGGAACCAAATTCTGACAACATGTATATGAACCTAGAGTTTTGAGCATTTTTAGACCTGGGTAGAACAGAGAAAATCAAGCTCTGAAGTTGCCACCCATCTTTCCCTGCTGTTGACTGCCTGTGTGCATTTGGCTCATCTCTTTGACTCCAGGATTTATTCCAGAAATTGGCTAATCGCAACCCATATTTCATAAGACTAAAGTTATAATCCAGTGCAATGCATGCAAGCATGTAGGGGAGAGCCTGGATGATTATTAGTAGTCTTGGTGTGAATTGGAGTGACTTGGGCAGTAAAAGAACACTAGAAGAGTTTACTTTGATAGCGGAATAATTGTGTGTGAGAAGCATCTTCAGGAGATACCTGACCAATCAGTGGAGAAGACAGACAACTTTTCACTTTAGCTTCTTGCTGTCCACACAAATTAAAAAATGTCACAGTTGTTTGAAAATCTCCTTCATATCCTGCTGACTTTAGCTTTGCAAAAGATGAAAATAAGTGCTCTGTCAAGTCATAAAGACTAGTTTGGCAATGATGAGCAGATTTATTAATTGATTGGGCGAATACAACGTATTTAGCTTAAAAAGTCCAGTGGACATAGCACCCAATGGGAGCAGTTCAGTGAGCCAGGGCTGATGTCCAAGGTGGCCTCTCACTGTAGGGAGCAATTGGCAGAACAAAGACAAGGAGCACCAGTATCTTTAGTTCTCCTAGAGTTATTAAGAGCCCAGGTAAGTGACTTCTCCTCCCCTAGTGGTTCAAGCAGGATGCATTCTCATTAAAGCTAAAGATAACAGGAAGGGCACTCAGTGGAGGGAGGTTTTGTGGAAGTCGTCAATTAAATCTCAGTGGCTTATAACAATATACTTAATTTCCCTCCTTCGAACCTAGTAAAGAATGACACCCAGAGTGCCACAAGCATTCTGTGACTCAAGGAACCTGTGAAATAAACTGAAAAAAGGGGAAAGCGTATAAGAACAGGCATCAACTTGACTCACATTTTAAAGTTGTTTTCAGATTGGCTCTATTCCCATCTAGAATTTGCAGTTAATCCCAGGGAAAGTTGAAGAACGTGCTGAGAGAAAATATACTCATGAGACATTTCATCCTTGTCACGATGAACATATGGCGATGTTTGTTGCTATGAATCTGTGGCTCCAATACTTTTGTCACCCAAGACCATGTTCCCGGCACCACTGTTGATGCTGCTATTCTGATCCACACCTTAGGGGTGGAATTCTATTTGTTTGTATCTTCCATGGAGCTTTGTACTAACCATTCACTGGAGAAGCATCCTGTTCCCCATGAAGGTACATGTTGGCCAAATACACCTAAATGTCTCTCTCTCTCTTGTGCCTGCCTTTTCCCCAGACCTTTTCCTTAGTGGAGTTTCCTGTCATTCTGAAGGGCCTATATAGGATGTGAAAAAAGTCCTATTATGTGATGACTACTGCAGTGCATAACAGAAGTTTGTTATCTGTTAGTGATGGGAAAATTATTTAATATTTTTATTTTTTTAAATTTATTTATTTATTAAAAATTTCCACCTCCTCCCCTCCTCCCATTTCTCTCTCACTCCTCCCCTCCCCCTCCCTCTCCATTCCTAAGAGAAGTCAGGGTGCTATGCCCCATGGGAAGTCCAAGGCCCTCCTCCCTCCAACCAAGTCTAGGAAGGTATGCATCCAAACAGACTAGGCTCCCAAAAGCCAGTACATGCAGTAGAATCAAAACCCAGTGCCATTATCATTGGCTTTTCAGTCAGCCCTCATTGTCAGCCACATTCAGAGAGTCCAATTTGATCACATGCTTGTTCAGTCCCAGTCCAGCTGGCCTTGGTGATCTCCCATTAGATCAGTCCTACTGTCTCAGTGGGTGGATGCACCCCTTGCGGTCCTGACTTCCTTGGTCATGTTCTTCATCCTTCTGCTCCTCATTTGGACCTTGGGAGCTCAGTTCAGTGCTCCAATGTGGGTCTCTGTCTCTATCTCCATCCATCGCCAGATGAAGGTTCTATGGTGATATGCAAGATATTCATCAGTATGGCTATGGGATAAGGCCAGTTCAGGCACCCTCTCCTCTGTTGCCCAAGGACCTAGCTGGGGATATCTCCTTGGACACTTGGGAACCCTTCTAGAGCCAAGTCTCTTGCCGACCCTTCCTACATATAACCCCAGTAGCACAGACAATAAGAACAACAATGAATAAATGGGACCTTCTGAAACTGAGAAGCTTCTGTAATGCAAAGGACACTGTCATTAAGACAAAAAGGCAACCTACTGAATGGGAGAAGATCTTCACCAACCCTGCATCAGACAAAAGTCTGATCTCCAAAATATATAAAGAACTCAAGAAACTAGACACTAAAACTCTAATTAAGCCAATTAAAAAATGGGGTACTGAACTGAACAGAGAATTCTCAACAGAAGTTCAAATGGCCAAAAGGCACTTAAGGTCATGCTCAACCTCCTTAGCGATCAGGGAAATGCAAATCAAAACAACTTTGAGATACCATCTTACACCTGTCAGAATGGCTAAAATCAAAAACACCAATGAGAGCCTACGCTGGAAAGGATGTGGAGTAAGGGGAACACTCATCCATTGTTGGTGGGAATGCAAACTTGTGCAACTACTTTGGAAATCAGCGTGGAAGTTTCTCAGAAAACTGGGAGTCAACCTACCTCAGGATCCAGCAGTTTCACTCTTGGGAATATACCCAAGAGATGCCCAATCATACTACAAAAGCATTTGTTCAACTATATTCATAGTAGCACTATTTGTAATAGCCAGAACCTGGAAACAACCTAGGTGCCCCTCAATGGAAGAATGAATAAAGAAGATGTGACATATATACTTGAGAGTTCTACTCAGCAGTAAAAAACAATGACATCTTGAATTATGCATACAAATGGATGGAAACAGAAAACACTTTACTGAGTGAGATAACCCAGACCCCAAAAGAGGAATATGGTATGTACTCACTCATAAGTAGATTCTAGCCATAAACAAAGGATATTGAGCCTATAGTTCATGATTCTAGAGAAGCTAAATAAAAAAATGAACCCAGAGAAAACCATATATTTATCCTCCTGGATACTGGAAGTAGACAAGATCGCCGGCAAAAGTTGGGAGCACGCGGGTGGGGGTGGGGGAAAGAGGAGATGGGGAGAGAGAAGGGAGAAGGGGAGGATGGGGAGATCTTGAGGAAATGGGATGGTTTGGATGGAGGAGAGGTGGATGTGGGAGCAGGGAAGTAGATATCTTAATTAAGGAAGCCATTTTAGGGTTGGCAAGAGACTGACTTTGGAGGGTTTCCCAGGTGTCCAAGGAGATGTCCCCAGCTTGTTCCTTGGTCAGCGGAAGAGAGGGTGCCTGAACTGGCCTTATCCTATAGCCACACTGATGAATATCTTGCATATCACCATAGAACCTTCATCTGGCCATGGATGGAGATAGAGACAGAGACCCACACTGGAGCACTGGACTGAGCTCCCAAGGTCCATATGAAGAGCAGAAGGAGGAAGAACATGAGCAAGGAAGTCAGGACCACAAGGGGTGCGTCCACCCACTGAGGCAGTGGGACTGATCTAATGGGAGATCACCAAGGCCAGTTGGACTGAAACTGATGGAGCATGTGATCAAACTGACACAGTCTTCTTAGTGACCTCTTCCTTTGAGACTAGTTTGGCTTGAAGTTTAATTTGTCATGTCTCAGAATATCTATGCCTATTTGCTTCTTTGCTCTGTTTGCTTAGAAGACTTCCCCTCCCTTTTATCATAAGGAGGTGTCTATTGTTGAAGGTGAGATGCCATTCTTAGAGGATGTAAAATATGAATCTTGTTTTGTAATCAATCTGCTAGTCTTTGACTTTATGGGAGAAGTGAAACTGCTAATAATGAGAGTTATTGAAAACATTTATTAGTTCCCGTTGCTTTGTTGTGATGGTGTTGCTTCCTTAGATCTTTTGGATAGCTGTTCTGGGATTCTATATTTCTTGATTATGTCTAATCTCTTCAAACTGAAACAGTCCTGTGAATATGCACTGTAGAGCTGGTTTTGTGGGTAAAAGTTCCTCAGATCTCTCTCTCTCTCTTTTAAAAAAAACCTATTTATTTATGGTTTTTCAAAACAGTGTTTCCCAGTAGCTATGGAGCTTATCATAGATATTTTTCCTCCTTCAATTATGACTCATAGTTTTGCTTGGGTATGTAGTTTGGGCTGGCATTTGTGGACTTCTAGAACTCATAGAACATCATTCTCAGTCCTTCTGACTTTCAGGGCCTCCAGTAAGCAGCAGCTGTTATTCTGATGGATCTGCTTTTGTATGTGACTTGGACTTTCTCTTGCCTTTTTCAATGTTATTTATTCTAGACATTTAATGTTTTAATTATTATATTGTATAGGGAGTTTCTTTTCTGGTCCTGTCTGGTGTTCTCTGTGCCTCTTAGACTTTAGTAGGCATCTCTTTTTTCTTAGATTTGGGAAATTTTCTTCTACGATTTTGTTGGAAATATTTTCTGTGCCTTTACTTTGGTTTCTTCTTCCTCTAAATATATTACTTATAGATTTGCTTTTATTGCAGTGTCCCAGATTTCCCTGTGTGTTTTATTCCTCTTTTAAAATATATTTAATATTTTTTGATTGAGTGATCCATTTTTTTCTACCTTGTCTTTAAACCGCTTTCTAGAAAATAAACATGTGGTCTTGTCGGCTTTCTGTTCCCCCCTCCCCCCCGGGCCACCTGAGAGCACAGATGTCCAATTAAACCTGGATATCTCTTAATTTGGTCTGATTGGGATTATTTGCATCGGTGGAGAGGCTTGTCTTAAGAATTACTCCTAACAGTTTACTCTGAACCTTTTGTTTAACTTCCTGAATTTTGAGTTTATTTCATTTTATCTTTTCTTCAGAGATTTCATTTCTTTATTATATTCCATTTTCATATCTTGGATTGTCTCCATTATTTTATTCAATTGTTTGTATTTTTGCAGTCCTCTTTCAGGCATTTGTTTGCATCCTCTCTGAGATCCTTGAACATATTTGTAGTGATAATTTATGGTTTAAAATCATTGTCTTATTTATCAGTTATGTTGACTTTCTCAGGGAACATTACAATGGGAGTACTAGTTGCTGGAGGAGACATTTTGTCTTGTTTATTAATGGTGTGTGTGTATGCACGTGCATGTGTGCTTTAAGGAAGCTAAGCATCTGGAATTTGGTCATTGGTAGTGTTTATTAGTGTGGATATCTGGCTTCACCCTTGTTGAGTGCATTTGTTCATCTTTGTTTGCTATTTCTACAACCTGTGAGTTTGTAGACTAGCTGAACAGTGATGGGTATTCTGTCCTGAGACTGTGTACTCTGTGCTAGTGAATTGGGTGTCCAAAATTGTCTCAGTATTCCTTGTGAGAGGTGTAATTTCTGAGCCTAGGAGTAAACTTTCGATTCTGTCTGCCAATCCTCTAAAGTTTTAGAGACTTATTTCTCATTTTAGTGTCAATGTGTTTGTTGAGTCTTTCCCCATTTAGTATAAATTTGACTATAGTTTTGTGTTTATTGAGATATATTCCTTCAATTTTTAGTTTTCTGGGTCTTTTATGGTGAAATTATGTTTAATTTTGTCAAGATTTTTCTGAATGACATGAAAATGTTGTTATTGTCATGTGATGATTTCTATCATTGAGACTGTTTATATGATATATTACATTCATCGATATATGTCTATTGAACCATCTTCATATTGCTGGAATGAAGATAACTTGACCATGATGAAATCTTTTTTGACATGTTACAGGACTCTGTTTATAAATATTTTATTGAGAATTTCTACATCTGTGTTTACCAGGGAGCAACCTGACCTACAGTTTCCTTTTTGTCCTGTGTTCACCTGTTTATTTTTATTTTTGTGTTCCTTTCCTTTCTAATTATGAATTTATTTGAGAAACATTGATTTCAGCTGTTCTTTAAAAGCCTGATAGTATCTAGTAAGTTAATCCATATATGCATCAAATTTTTTTTGTTTAGAAGATTTAAAAAAATATTGCTTCCACCTGTTTGTTATAGATTTATTTAAGTTGCTTATCTCATCGTGGTATAGTGTTGATAGGTCATTCTGATAACATTGTTCTTAATTATCTTATAATATTACAGTGTTTAGATGAACTGAAATTTGTTAAACCATTTCCTTACTCATAGATGCTTAGAGATAATTTCTTACTACAAACAATGCATTTAACATATTAGGATTTCTTTTCATGAAAATTATGGGTTTATGACATGAAAACTTGCCAAAATCAGAATTTTGGCATCAAAGGAAATAGAAATTTTATTTTATTCATTAGCCCCTATTAAGCTGTTTTAAGATTTACTTTTTTTAGTTATGTGTTTATGTTTAGGTCTATATTCATGCAAGTGTGATGTTCTTGGGGTCCATAGGTGATAAGAACCCTTGGAACTGGAGTTACAGTGGTTGCGAGTGCTGGGAACTGAACTCAGATGCTCTGCTCTTAACTTCTGGGGCATCTCTCTAACCTTCTCAATAGCACATGCTAAAGGTATACTGTTGGAAGAGGGGCCGCTTGTTTGTTTACCGGCTGCCCACAACCAAAATAACCACACAGAAAGTGTATTATTTAAATCACTGCTTGGCCCATTAGTTCTAGTTTCTTATTAACTAATTCTTACATCTTAGTTTAACCCATCTCCGTTAATCTGTGCATCACCACGAGGTCGTAGCCTACCAGCAAAGTTTTAACCCGTCTGTCTCCAGTGTCTCCATGGCATCTCTCTCTGCCTTTCTTCTCCCAGCACTCAGTCCCATTTTCCCTGCCCACCTAAGCTCTGCCCTATCAACAGGCCAAGGCAGTTTCTTTATTCATTAAGCAATAAAAGCAACACATAGACAGAAGGACTTCCCACACCAGTATAAGATAGTGTGTTTCATGGTGATGTCTTCATAGGTGTATATAATGTATTTCTATTTTACTCTCTTCCAAATAACCCTATCTTGTTCCTCTTCCCACACTGTGTCCCTCCCATATAGTCAACAAGGTCATTTCAAGT